>CAEFZY010021083.1:0-77627 GCA_903066815.1 Brachyrhaphis roseni | reverse complement strand
TAATGTATTGTGGTGCTAAGCCATTCAGTGATTTATAAACTAACAACAGTATTTTAAAGTCTATTCTTTGAGCTACAGGGAGCCAGTGGAGGGACTTTAAAACTGTATCTTCCTGGTTTTAGTGAGAACGCGAGCAGCAGCATTCTGGATCAGCTGCAGCTGTTTGATTGATTTGTTGGACAGACCTGTGAAGAGGCTGTTGCAATAATCAATGCAACTGAAGATAAACGCATGGATCAGTTTCTCTAGATCTTGCGGAGACATTAGTCCTCTAATCCTGGAGATGTTCTTCAGGTGATAGAAGGCCGACTTTGTAACTGTCTTAACCCAAATTCAAGTCTGTTGTATCTTCTGACAGATTTCTCCCAGGACTGCTGTGTATTTAGATTCAACCCTTCAATTTTATATCAATTCTGAAGAAAAAGGATCCCCACAGCATCATAGCCACCATAATGTTCTACAAAATATAATTTTCCTTCCACTTCACCATTATGTACAGCACTGTAACAGTCTACCTTGTGATCTTTTTGGACAAATCACTTGATTTACTTTCTATCTATCTTTTACAGAGATTTGAGAATTAAGATTTACATTTTTAATCAGAACATACATTTTCATGTTTTTTAAAACTTTATAGAAGCTGATTTGTCTAGTATTTTTTGGGAGAGGGAAAAGAAGATTAGGATGGTTTGGTGAGAGGAAGGGAGAAGTATACATACTGCATGGGTACTGCGGCTGATGTCATTTCCTAAACACCATAATTGGACATCAATGCCAACATCCAGCTGAGCAGAATGGCTAAATGAAAACACATAAGCGCAACACTCGGTCCGGGAGAGAGAGGAGGTCGGTGCCTCACTGATCCACTTTAACCTTAATTGCTTGGACCTCGCAGTCTCTCTCTCTGCCTCTCACAGACACACCTGAGATGAGCTCCCTCTGAGAATCAGCTGCCCTGGTTGGTTCCGATGCGGCCCCTCCTTCATCGGACTGGACCGACACATTAAATGGGTTAAGTCTGTCACCGGGAGCCGCGGGAGATCCCTTCCCTTCAATCCGCCGCTTGGAGGATCTGAGCTCCGGGCTCTCTCCTCTGATTCAACAGTGCAGGCTGAATTTTAATCGTGATTGTGTTTGTAGAAGAAGGAGGACCAGCAGCAGAAGGAGCAGCGCATCTCAGACTCAGACCTGTGGGCGGCTGCGGGTGCGTCCGTCTGGGCAACACCGCTTCATCCCAACAACCCCACATCTTCAAGACATGGCGAGGAGAAGTGGGCTTTAAAAGGAAACTAGATTCCGATTAATTCATGTTGGTCACCAGCGTTTCCACCTAACCAGTTGATATTTTCCTGAACAAAAAAAGAAAAGTGAGGGAGGCACATGACACACCGGTGGATTCCCGGAGCCAGGTCCAGCACCGAGACTGAATGAGTCCATCTTCGGCTGTTGGACGGACTCCTCCAGCGGACAGGACGGATGCAAACGGACTAAACACACCTCGGCAGCTCAAATCAGCATCAGCCTCTCGGCCACCGGCGCACTAGCGGAACGGGAGGGGACTCTGACACCGGGGGACCAGCTTCTTTGGCAGGTATGGTCACCTCTGAGTGAGGGTACTAAAGGTGCTGAAGGTGATTACCCACAGGTCGCTCCTCCTGATGCCCGCAGAGCCGGGCTGGTGGCTACACCTGTTGTGGATGCGTGAAGGGTGCGTGTTATCACTTGCATCTGCACCTTATGCTCGTCTTAATGGCTGACAAACACGATGCGTGTGTCTATATGTCCACTATTTCAGCGTGTTTCTGGCCATCTCTGCACGGACGCAGGTGTGCGCGGCGCGCGTCAGTACGTGCTGCGTGGGTTTTGATCGATGTGATTAGGTGATTATAGGTCCATCACGAGCCATAAGTGTAATTACAGTGTAATTGTCTCTACGCGCAGCGGGGTGTGAAGCTCTCCATCATATATCATGCTTCATCAGCGGCTCTGATGTTCAGCTTGTAGCAGCTCGGCTCTGATAAATGGAGACTGACTGCAGTCCAAACCTCAACAGCACTCGCTGTCAACTCCACAGTCTCTGTCATCCTGGTCGGATCTGTCACCTGCCCTGCTCACACTCATCAATGCCAAGCAGGAGACAGTCCTGAGGACAACTAGTGGACATTTGTCCACCAGAAAACCGAGTTTGGTGCAAGCCAAGCTTTTTCTTTTCTTTTTTTTATGCGTGGGTGAGTATGAGAGAAGGAGGGGTTGTTAGTTTATACACACACACACACACACACACACACCCCCACACACACACCCACCCACACACACACACACATATATATATTTGACATGTAGCAGCAGATTGAAGCTTCAAGCTGGGAGGCACCAGCCGTGTTCCCCTTTTCTAAACGCCTCAGACCATGATGTCTGGTCTTCTTTTCTCCCCATCTGGTGAAATCTGTCATTGTCATTTCAGACCACCTGAAAGAAGGGCAGTGATTCACCTTTATCTTTATCCAGCGCTGCTGCTTCAGCTGATCACCAAGTTTAGTTGCAGCAGGGTGAATTGTACTGTTCCACATGGTTTGATTTGAGGTTCAATAGATTTTCAGTGATTACCTGTTTTGTTTTGATAACATTATCACTCAACTTCACAGGCTAAAAAAAAATCTATTTTCATTTCATTTGCTGCAGCACATTGATGGTTCTATCTGCATTTCCCTTCTTGATCGGGTTTTCTTGATCCACGGAAGGCTTAAATCAAAACCGATGCCTTAACTGATCAACTGGTTTGATTGTTTTTCTGTCAGTCAGCATTCAGAGTTCACTACGGTGTCCCGCATGGCTTAATTTGAGGTCCAATGCTGTTTAGGCTTCATAAGTAGAAACAACCTTAATTTCAATATTTAAACAAACAACACAAAACATTACAACATGAACTAACAAGCTTTTTAACTCTGCACTGATCAGGCGTAACATTATGACCACCTGTCTAAGGATGTATCGATCCACCTTTTGAATCTCAAATAGCCCTCGCCCATAAAGTCTTGCCCCACGTGACGTAATTCTCTTCGAAACCCCGCCCACTCCGCCATGACGGACGTCAAAACAACCTACGCGCTCCTGTAAAGCCTGTCAAAAAACGCACACCTGATTGCCTAGAATCGCTTTTATTTAGTTGTTTTCGCAGTAAAAATGGTCACAGGACGCTGCGCGGTCGGCTGCACAAACAGACAAGTGTGAAAACCAAACTTGTCGGTTTATTGCAACTTTAATGAGGAAAGATGGCGGCGATGGTAGCAGCTGTTAGTCATAATGACTGGCAGATATTTACAGCGAACACGTTTTACAAGGTAAGATTAACGTTCATACACTTTTTAAGTAAGTATAATTAGAAACATATCAAATATTGTATTATGGAGAAGGTACGCGGCTAACCATTTTTTAAGGCTGCTCCGGTTTAAACGCTGCTTATGACACAGTGATATGTCATGTGGTGTGAATTCAGGCAAAGTCGGTAATTTGATTAACACGTCAGGAGGGAGGAAGAATGGGTCGGTTTCTAAGCTAGCTGTTTCAAACTTCTGTAAATCCCGCCGTCTGTGAGCCCAACCAGGTGTGTTACCATGGAAACAATGCCCCAACATGATGTAGCCTAGCCTAACTGGTTAGCATCTCGTCTTTTTTAAGGCTGCTCCGGTTTAAGGGGAAACGCTGCTTATGACATGGTGCCAGAAATCATGTGGTGTGAATTCAGGCAAAGTCGGTAATTTGATTAACACGTCAGGAGGGAGGAGGTATGGGTCGGTTTCTAAGCTAGCTGTTTCAAGCTTCTGTAAATCCCGCCGTCTGTGAGCCCAACCAGGTGTGTTACTTTCAAAGACAAATTAGCTCGACTCGAACAAGAAGAAGCCACGAATAAACTGACACAAAAACAACAACTTCAGTTCAATGCTCCGGATCCTCACTTCCGACGTCCAAAATGGCGCTTCGAATGATTTAGTGACGTAGTTGCAAACGGTTAATATGCCAACAATTTTCTGTAAATTGAAGCAGATTATAAACTGGTTCCTGCTGCATATCCAGCAGAGTCCCAGTTGGATTGAGGAATTCAGTTGAGAGATTTACTGACTGGAAACATCCCACAAAAAGCGACATTTTAGAGACTCTCCAAGTCATTCAGCTCTCATAATTAGATCTGTCACAATAACCAGTAAATCAATTAATCCATGATAAATTAAATCAAACTCAATAATTTCTATTTGCATAATTTATCTTTTTTTTTTCTCTTTCTGCCAAAAACTGGATGACAAAAGTCTTTAGTCTGGTGCTTCAGTCTCAACTAGCCTTTTGTTTGAAGGACAGTTTTTTACAGAGACTTTATAATTAATTTTTTATTTGTTGTTTCTGTTGTTTTCTTTCTTTATTTTGGATACTTAAAATATCTTCGAGTTCCATGTTAAATGTTCATCAAAATTTAAAGTTAATTAATCTTTGGGAATGTGTTCTTACATTATTATTTTGCCATTACCATTATATTACTCAAAAATGCTCTCAAAACAACAATATTATTGTTTATCGCAATAACCTCTGGAACAGTTTACTGCCCACCAAAATTTGTTATCGTGATATTTAGCCAATGTCAATCTTGTCCTTATGTGTACTCCTAATTTCCTGCTAAATCAGCAAGTAATATGAGATTTTACAACCCCAAAAATATTTGGGATGACCTTTTGTCTGTGAGAATGTTAACAAGAAATGAAGTCAACACCTCACACATTTTAAAGCCACTTCATTGGCTTTAAAATGAAGCCATTGAAGTGGCTTGTATTCAGGGAGCATTTTAAGACCCTTTCCCCAAACTAAAGCAGAAATAGTTTTATTGTTTTATTAGGCACACCTGAATGTTTTAATTATGCCAAAAAATCAGAACTAAACTCTTTTAATGAGCTCCCAGAAGGCCTGAAGGTGACTGAATGTTTCATTTTTTAGAAAATAAACTGCTGATACATTCAAAATTTTCAGCCATCCTTTAAAATCTAAACTTTTAGCTTTTATTTCGACTTGAAGTATCACTGTATTTCCATATTGACTGATTGTCTTGTCCAAAATGATGAGCTGTTGCAGCAGCTTATTTCCGCCGTTAGATTGATCTGAGTGACCCAAGCTGAAGTTGCAGCGAGGCGACTGCAGCGCCTCTCCTGAGGAAATGGTTTTAGAAAGCAGTTTGATGGGTTTGAGAAAGACAGCTGAGATCACAGCTGTGCTGTGACTGCCTGGATATGCCCAAGGTGACATCAGTATGGGACACTGACAATGTGTTGTTGTGCAGAAGGGGGAAACCAAGGACACTGGGAATAATTTGATTTCCATTTATCATTTTATTATTGGTTTAAATTCTGTAAATCCAATAAAAAAAGCACTTTTATTGTAGGTGGTTTGTTGATGTTACACATGTCCTCCTTTGATCCATAAATTTACACTCCCTCATTTGTTTGGCTTTGTGGTCTGTGGCAAATGATAAATCACAGCTTCAACTTATGTTTCATTGTTTTTGTCACTTTGCTTGAGCTCTTATTGGTAAAGACATGCAGAGTAACATTCTGTTTAGTGACTTGTTGATTTAAATATTACAGGATTCAATGTAAACCTGCTTTAAACCATTGTAGTGCATAATTGGGATGCAGCAGAAAAATAATTCATGTTTTCCAACATTTTTAAAAATAAAAATCTGAACTGGTCTCAAGCTACTTCTAAAAGTCTTTGGAGTTTGTTTCCACCATTTCACATCTAGAGACTGATGCAAAATTTCTCAGTAAGACAAGATGAAGGACATTTGTGAGCATCATGTTTTTAAGCCACAAATTCTAGCTTTACTGTTCTAACACATGAACATGTTTTAATCTAAACCGACCTGCAGTTTCAGAGAAAAATGTCTCTTTCACCTCTACTGAGGGTCTTAAAAGGTTTGATCCAAAGTGATACAGAAATAGAGAATATGTCTCCTTCCACCACCATGTTTCCCAGTAGGAATGAAGCATTCAGAGCAATGTGCAGTGTTACTTGGCAGTGTCCAGATAGGCTAAAATATTTAATTTTGATTTCAACTAACAGGCGCACTTTCTCATTCTTGGATTTTGACAAGTATTTTCTTCTTTCCACTATTCCAAAGGCCCGATTTAAACATTTTCACAACTTTATTCCTAATCTTTCTCAAGAGTTTCTTCATATCTAAAAATTAGATGTGTATTTATGTATAATGTGGGACTTATTTGGATGAGACAATTGGGGTTCGGATTTATTAGTCTTCTGTCCTTTTCAAACTGGACATGGACGTTTTGTTGTTTAGGTTTGATTATTATTAGGATTTTTTTTTTGGCTTCTTAATTATTTAGACGTTTTTCGTCTGAGTCAATTGCTCGGGTTTTTATTTTCGAATATCAGATAAAAAAAGGGGCTTCATACAAATGCATGTTATAATTTTATGGTCTTTTTGCTTTTTATTCCTTTTAGGTGAGACCAACCTTTACATATTGAAATTTGTGGTTGTGTGAAGAAAGGTTTGACATGTATTTTTACTTTTGCAAGGTTCTGCATATCAAATGCATGTTAAGCTCAAATGCAGGTCTGGTTTGATTCCTCTATGTTATCCTATTAGTACTGTCTGGCTGTGATGCCCTGTGGATCTGCAGCTGAAAAAAATCACAGTTCTGACCCCTTTCTGCCATTCTGGTAATGCATTTGTCTCTCTGGGGAATAATATGAGGAATGTGGAGGGGAAAAGGGCTGATTCTCCCCCTCAAAGCCTGTTCTCAGTCTTTTTTCCTTAATTTGAGCCTCTCTGTTGGGTGTAAATTTGTTCTCACTGCAGGCTGGAAACTGGGCTCCCTGGCGTTCAGGTAACCCCACAGTTCAAACACCGTCAGCCAGCCCACTTTCATTGGCTCTCTTCACCCCGCTCCTTCCATCCCTTCCCACCTATCAACCCGTATACCTTTCTATCTTTACGCCACTCTTCTTCCTACACTCAGGCAATGGAGGCAATGGAGCTTATCAGATGGAGGCTTTCTGCTAAAGACTGTGTCTGTCAGCTCTGATGTCCATCTCTTTGACAACATTCAGTGATTTCACAAGTTGGTTTAAAAAAATATCAGAGAATAGAAAGAAAGATTACAGGCATTGACAGATAAAGGAGAAAGGATACAAATGGGACAGATTTTTGTGAATTTTTTTTGTGTGTGCTGGATTCTGCAGTGGCTGAGTGGGTGTTTTCTGTTCGTCGAACAATTATGAGAACAGATGGACACTGAATTACCCAAATTACTTTTATGTCATATGTCTAATTAATTTGTCTGTTAATTATAATTAATTTGTGCACACTGTTTAAGGTAGCTGAGTAATTTGGCAATTGCAGCATACTGATGGAAATAATCCGCCAGTTTATGTTACTAATTTAGTGTCGAGAAATGGATTCACTACGGATGAAACATATGAAACCTCATATGCGTAAATTAGCGGTTTTCATGCATTTATTTAATTCTTCAGTAATTATTTCTTAATGTACAGCAAAGTTATGTCTTCAGATGAGAAAAGAATAAATGCAAAATAATGAAAAAGCAATGCTATTAAAAATGTTTAAAAATGTTTAAACTTTTTAAATATTTGTCATTTTGAGACAAGAAAATAAACTTCTGTCTTACCATTTCTGTATTATATTAAACAGAAAGTCATGAGTTATAAAAAAACAAAGCTTTTCTTAGGTGAAATAAACATTACACCCTCTATAACCTGCTAAAACAAAGACATGCTAAAAAAAAGAAAGAACCCTAAAGGTCGCTCAAAAAATCTTTGAACTGTTTCTTTTTGTCTTGCAATGTAGTTATGTTTGTTTATACCCTTTTTTGAAATTTTAGGAAGATTTTTACTATTTTTATTTTGGTTCTGATACCTAAATGTGCTTGAACAGTTCAGCCAAACATTATATGTCTGCAAGCACATTTACAGAAACATTAAAAAGCAACTGTGGCATAATTTCCTGTTTTTCTAGTTATGTAATTGTTGGTTGGTAGTGACAAACAAAGCCAGAATAGCTGTTGGCATAGATGGTAAAAAAATCTTACAGCTAAATTCTGCAAAACAGCAAAATGCAAAAATGCTGCACAACATAAAACTTAGTAGATATAGAAAGTTTGAAAGATAGCAGAGCAATAAAAAAAGTGATGACTGTTTTAGAAAGCAGACTGAAGCTACAAATTTAACCTAACACAGTCTACTCAGAGCAAAGGTCTTACTTTAACTTCCACATTGTTTTTTAATCTTTTGAGCATCTAATTTTCTTTCAAAAACAAACATGTTGAATGAACATTCTGTAATCAAGACCTGACAGGGGTTTGAACAATTTTGGAGTCAAACGCTCTTCGTCATCTGGTTCAAACATGGAGAAAGTCGTTGCTGAAGCTAATTATGCCAAACTCGGGAGGACCGCTTGGAGAGGAGTCATTAAACTCGCTCCGCAGGCATCAGCAGATGTTTTGAAATGACAGGGAAGACGAAAAAAATAAAACCTGCTTTTTAAATTAAAAACTTTATGCTCACAAAAATACCCTGCAAGAGTCACTTTAGTGTTCATTCAATTGAACAGATGAAATCTTCAAAATCTTCCAACTGTCATTATCGTGTCATCATCCATGAATTCTTATTTTATGGGGTGACAAGATGTTTTTTCCAGATGACAAGAATTTTTAGGTATTTTGGTCCGTTTGTATGCATTTACAAATAACTGGGCTTCAGAAAATTTTAGTTTCATTTATGTTGTTTATGGTCCTCATCTGCATTTCTGCTTCTCCACAAGGAATCCAGCTGCTAGTATGTAAAATATTGAATTGAAACCCTTAAGTATATTAGTGGATGTGTGTTTCCACCGTCCTGGCAGATGTTTTTGTCTTGAGAAGAGACGCATGTTGCTGTGGTGACCTGAGCGAGTTCACTGTGCAGGTGAGGCATGTTTAGACGCAGCAGCAGATGGACTGAAGAGCAAATTTCCTCTGAGTTTACGAGGCGTGTATACATTAATACCACTTCTCACACACAGTAACACACACGGCGCTATCTGTCACTGTCTCATTGAGAGACTCGGCTTTCACACCTGGTACCCTTTGCAGATCAGCAGAGCTGACAATCCCACTTTTTGTTTCACGCTTGCTGCAGCTTTGATTCTAAGATCCACACCAAAATTCAGGTCAAAATCTTCTCTTGCAAGTACATAGAAGCGGCTGTTTAAGTTACCGTAGATATGGCCACTTCCATCCCTAACCTTTCTGTCCTGGTTCTTACGGGATTTCTTTCTACCCCTTACCTCAAAATCTAAACTTAGGATGAATGTGACATGAAGCATATCACCAAAATGTCAGACTGTGAGACGTGGAGCAGGACAACTCTGACAAATCAAAGAAGAGCTGCTCTGATCATGCAGCAGCTGCTGCAGCTGTGGCGTACTGTCACCAGGCCTGAGGTCTCATGTCGAGTTGTCTGGTGGTGGGATTGTCCTGCGGGACAAGGAGTCTGCGGGTTTGACAGGGAAGGTTAGAAGAAACAACAGCTGACGCGATTTTCTCCTCTGTTGAACAAGAAGCAGTACAAGGAGAAGGAAAGGAGCCGGAGAGACATTTCTGAAAACTAACTCACTGTTTGACACTAAGCTGCGACTTTTACAATCTAAGGAGCCATTTTGCTCCGAGGACAGCCAAATAAAATTCACTGAAGGCCCAAATGTGACATGACTTTTTGAAAAAAGACAATTCTTAAATAGAATACCCAAAAATTGTACAAAGTAAAAAGTAGCTGTCCAAGAAAATACTCAAGAGTAAAAAGTCTACTCAAATAACTGAGTACCTGATGAAATTATGAATCATTTAATATTTAAAAATTATATAATCAGATGGACCAAAATGTAAAGTTAAGTGAACATTTTGGACAGAAATGACAACAATTCATATTGGTATCAAAAAATAACAAAATCAGGGAGAAGAAAATTTTTCCAAATCCGTTTCTTTCACTGAAAAATGTAGAAAAAGAGATTTTTATTTTGTACTTATCTTAATTTAAAAGCTGTACTTTTGTCCTAATTTGTTTAATTTATTCTTGAGTTGTGGTCAGGGGGCCTAAAGTCTAAGAAAGCACTGCAATGCCTTCAAAATTATAAATTATTATTATTATTATAAATATCATACAGTATGGGAGAATTTTCCTGCCATAATTCGAGAGCACACATTTTCAGTTTGAATGCAGGATTTCTAAACTTTTACTACTTGTGCTTACATTTCAGTTTGAAAGCTGGACTTAATGTCTTTCTTCTCAAAACTTGTAATGCTTGTACTCAAAACTTCTGCTCTCGTTCAAATATTCACTGTGATTTCTCAAACCGTCCTCCTGGCGCTCAAAACTTCTCTCTGCTCAGATCAAATCTCCTCTTTCAGACCTCTTTGTTCGCTTATGGCAGAAAAATTCCCCTATAATACAGTCACATGTAACATTTCTGAACAGCAACGTGGATTTGCTTTGCAGGGAAAAGATGCCATTCCACCATGTGCGGGCAGGCCTGCTCTATCCGGACAACTACCTGAGCAGCTCCCTGACCGAGGGCAGCGAAGCCTTCCAGCTCACCAGCCTCTCCACTGAGGAGCTGGGAGGTGAGTGTGCCAACCCAGCAGCGGAGGAGGAGGAGGAGGAATGTGTGGATGCAGAACAAAGTGTGAGGTACAGACAATTAATGGGTCGCTGGTGGAACAATGCAGTTACAATGCTCCAATTCTCTAGAGGTGAAGATTTTCCATTTAGCCATTTTGTCAGAGCTTGACTAGATGCATTGGTTTCCAATTATGGAGCTTAGGAAATAAAATCAGTCAGACGACTCAGCAGGAAGTGGAGCTTGACAGAACACTAGTGTATCTATGGTGGTACCCTAATTAGTTTCCCATTCATATTTTATCTTGCGTGAACATTTATGTTACCAGTCCCCACAAAAGTTGGTTTGGATGTAATAAATATTACGGTAGAGTAACTGCGAACATCAATAATCGGCGCTAAAGTGGAGCCATTTGCTCTGTACTTAACCAACCAAAAATGACTTCCGGGGCTTTATTTCTTATGGCTCTTGCTGTTGGTGTACAATCAGTCACGGTGACGTTAAACTCAACAAAGCCAATTTTGATTTACTGTGGAGCTCAGCGTCGTCTCTAAAATTAGGTCAAATGGTGCAACAAGCACAAGCAGGCTGCAAACAAATCTTAAGGTTTGCTAGAAAACAGTTGAGTAAAATTAAAGCTCAGTCTGGATATAAACATCCAGCACAAAATGAAGACGGACTCTCTGGTTCTGCATTGATTAACGTTTCCTGCAGGCGTTGATTGGCCTCACAGTTTGACTCTGCTTGAGCATTAAGTACAACCGCATCATTACATTGACATTCAGCATTAATATCACATAAAGTTTTAGCTGATGAGAAGACTTGGTGGCGTTTTCTGTAATGACTCTCTGATTACGTTGGTGAGTGGTTAATAATTATAATAATTAATGGCCTAGTTATAGCATTTTTTTAAAGAAAAAACAAGCTGTAGTTTGTCTTAAAATCAGTTTGATTGGAGATTCGCTGTTCATTTTGTGCTTCTTGATCAAAACAAAGAGTTGCAGCAGGCAGTGAGTGTTTCTGTTAGGGGGCTGCTCAAACAGCTAATCCTGCCACAGAGTGAGGACTGAGCATGAAAGTGTGTCTGGCTGTTTGTTGTTTGTGTTCATACACGAAGCCCTGCTGCAGTTTGAATGAACGCTCTCTGCGCTTTGCTATGAAGTACTTTGTTGTACAA
This sequence comes from Brachyrhaphis roseni, assembly GCA_903066815.1. Taxonomy (NCBI): domain Eukaryota; kingdom Metazoa; phylum Chordata; class Actinopteri; order Cyprinodontiformes; family Poeciliidae; genus Brachyrhaphis; species Brachyrhaphis roseni. The sequence goes on along the minus strand of CAEFZY010021083.1, from coordinate 65,778 downwards.
ATCTTTTAATCCAGTGTCCCTGTTGCATGAATTGACTCAGCCCAGCCTGCAGAGACATTTTTTCTGCACCGAAAGCCAAACTGCACCACTGACTCAAATGTGTCATCATGACTGGTCTGTTTTCAGGGGGCCTGGTCATGTGTGGAGCTTCATCCCAAAATGTTCACACCTCTGAATTTTTCTGCATCTTTTCTGTCACAACCACAAACATCGGTGTATTTCATTTGTTTTTATACCAAGTCCCACATACTGTGAGGTGAAAGGAAACTTTTTTTCATAAAAACCTGAAACATGTTTTTTTTATTCAGCCACTATAATCACTTCAACATTTTTATGCACCAGCTTTGAAAAACTACATATTAAATTTTTTGTCTCGTCACAGCTTACGGATTGGTTTAGATCACTGGTGTCAAACTCCAGTCCTGGAGGGCCGGTGCCCTGCAACTTTTAGATGTGCCTCTGCTACACCACACCTGAATAGAATAATTAAGTCATTAAGGCTCTGGAGAATTTATCTACACAAGGAGGAGGAAATTAAGCCATTTCATTCCAGTGTTTTGCACCTGTGGCACATCTAAAAACTGCAGGACGCCGGCTCTTGAGGACTGGAGTTTGACACCCCTGGTGTAGATCAATGCATATTCATGTGTTAAAATGGCCTAGTCAAACTCCAGACGTAAACCAGTCTGTTGTAGTGCAATTATGCTGTCTCCACCATGTTTCACAGCAAATCTTGATGATGCACGTGGTCAGTTTTCTGCTACACATACTATTTTGCAGGAAGTTCAAATGTTCAAATTTAGTTACATCTGAGCACAGCACATTTAAACAGAACTTTTCATTCAACCATGACTTTCTATTTTTTATTTTTTTATTAGCTATTTGTAGTTACTCTAAAATTAAACCCTGTCTGTGTTTGGTTTATTACTTTTAGAAATTGTGTAGTACTCATTACCTTAGATCAACATTTAGCTTCAAACTTTTAATTTCGGAGCAAAATCTAGAGAAACTGCTGTTAGATTACAAATCTAGAACAAACTTAAAAAGTACCATCTACTTTACAGAACCAAACATGGAGAACCAACATCTAGTTTTATCAGAACAATAATACAGAGAAACCCCTACTAATTTATAAATGATGGACTACTTATTCTTATTAAACATGGGGAACCAATATGTAGTTTTATACTTTTACCTTTTTGTTTTTCTTTTGGTTTGTTGTTTTGTTTGTATTTTCTTCTAATTTATGTAAAACACTTTGAATTGCCTTGTTGCTGAAAATGTGCTATGTAAATAAAATGATCTTACCTTACCTAAACTGCACATAGTCTGACTTGTTACTAATTAGTTGACTTCTGAAGACATATGTTTGCACTTGTTTTAATTTAGGAAAGTCAGAGTAAACGAGGCAGTGCAGAGTCACGGCTATGCAACAGTTTATGTTTGTTTACCTCACAAAGTCCCGATAAAAACATTGCAGTTTGTGGTTGTGAAGTAAAATGTACAAAACAAGACAAAAGTTTTTTTTGCAAAGAACTGCATGAACTGCATTGAGTTTCTTAAACTCTAAGGTGAAGCTGCAGTGAGCCAGAGATCCTGAGTAAACAACAAGTTTGTTTGATGTGGACAAAATATCCAGGCTGGAAGCTGTTGCCTGCATATGAAACGTCTAATCCCACTTCAGAGCGATTCAGAAGTTTCTCGTAGGTTTATCTGTTTGTATAGACAGATGAATTGTTAATAACGCCTTGAATGAACTGCCTCAAACCTTTTCTGTACTTTTAAAGCATCTCTGCTTTTCATATGTGAACATGTGCAGACCTGGGGGCTTCCTTTGCAACACCCAACCATTGGTAGAGGCTGCAGTCTAACACACGCCAACACACGCACACACACCCCAGAGCAACACATCAGGGACCAGCTCATTTGTACCCTATTGAAAACGTGGTCCCCTCTGTTGGGCTGCATACAAATGGATCTCAGTGTGTTCTGGGAGGCTGCACATTCAGCCTCGTTCGGAGCTCCTCACCTTGCCTGTGATTCTCACCCTTTGAAGAAAGCCACAAAAAAAAAAAAACGAGAGGCGGCGGCACGGAGGACAAGTCCAGTTATGAGCCGTGGGGGATGTTTACAAGCTGCGACTGAAATTCAGCTTTACGCACCAACATTCAGACAGACAGACAGAAAATACATACAGACAGACAGAGCTTAGATAGCTGGATGGATGGACAGAAAGACAGATGGACAAAAAGATGGATGATGGATAGACAGAAAGATAGATAAATGGTAAATGGACTGAACTTATATAGTGCTTTTCCAGTCATTTTGATCATTCAAAGCACTTTACACTAGTGTCGCATTCTCACTCACAAACACATTTATACACCGACACACAGATCGGTTGGCAATTTGGGTTAAGTGCCTTGCCCACCGACATGTGGCAGGAGGAAGCTGGAATTGAACCTACAACTACTCTACCAGAGAGCCACAGTCGCCCCAGATGGATGGATGATGGATGGACGGACAGACGTGTCGTTTTGTCTTGAAATAAGGCATAGGATCTTATTTTCAGAAAGTCATATTGATGAAAAAGTGTTTGTAGTTGGTTGTTTATTTCACTTATAATAAGATATTTTTCTTCTACTATGAGTGAAATAATCTCCCAGTGGAACAAGAGCTTTTTCTTCAATATAAAAGAATTATTGACTTAAAACAAGCTTCTATATCTTCACAAAAAGTCACTTATAAGTTAGTTTTGTCTTATTTAAAGTAAAAAGATATTTTCTCTAGAAACTAGGTTGATAATACTAGTTGGGATTTTGTGTTTTTGCAGTGATTGACAGGTTATATGTTGCAAATTGTGACCATTCTGCGAGAATGCTCGGAGTGTTTCTGCTGCACAAAACACTCATTTCCTCTGGGTTGTGTGCATTTAATCACAACTTCTTGTTAGGAAGAATCCTCATTTTGCGTGGGAACACGGAGTCGGAAGCGCTCTTGGCAGAGATGGTGGTGATTGTTCTTTGTGGAGGTCCCTCGGGGTTTGTAAGACATGGCGAGTATAAAAAAGATGCGAGGGAGACAAGAAAAGGGACTTAGACTGGCAGTGGGGAGGAGAGAAGGAAGGAGTTGACGCTCACCTTGGTTTGTCTGTGAGAAAAGCTCCTGCACTTACAGGTAATGGGGAAGCCGCTTATCTACTCCAGGGAAGCACCTTTCATCTCCATACAGACCTGCTAAAATCCACCAGTCACTAATTAGCACGTCGTAGATTAGTTTGTCTCTGTGACATTAAAGCTTTGAATTAAATGTTATACAGGTGATAGAACATGTTCTTTTTGCTCAATAAGACTGGTGTATTGGCTTATGTTTTGGTTTGTGGGTTATTTATGGCTCATAGGTTTTTTATTTGCATTTTATTCTGGTGCTAACCTGCCTGAATAACTTTTGTCAGGTTTAGTTAATTCTAGTTTAAGTCTTTTCATTTTCTATCAGTTTATTTTACTCCTTGCTAATCAGGTTTTGGCATGCCATTCCATGTCTAGTTTTAGCTCTGATTACCAGTGTATTTGCACAGTGGCGCAGTTGGTAGCACTGTTGCCTTGCAGCAAGAAGGTCCTGGGTTCGATTCCCGGCCCGGGGTCTTTCTGTGGGGGTTCTCTCCGGGTACGCCGGCTTCCACCCACAGTCCAAAAACATTAACCTGTCAGGTTAATTGGTCTCTCTAAATTCTCCCTAGGTATGAGTGTGTGTGTGCATGGTTGTCTGTCTCTGTGAGGCTACCGACTCACAGAGTTTTTTTTTTTTTTTCAACATATATATTACAGTCCATAAAAAACACTTTCTACTAATACTTTTATACTTATTTAATTTCCCTTTGGGATTATTAAAGTATTTTTGAAATTAATTGAATTGAATTATAAAAATGTTGCTTGATAAGCCTTAAATAAATTTTATTGAAAAAATTTGCGACATACAAAAGCCATGGTTTTACAAAAGAAGCAGTATTTCTTTTAGGTAAACCCAAAATTTTGTGACCTGCTAGAAAAAATGATTAATTATGGTGAAATTAAGTAAATTGAGAAAAATTAAAATAATAGAATAAAATTAATACAAATATCACAAGTTACTCATTTTAATTACATTTAAAATGCCAACTATTTTCAGTTAATGTAACAATTTTTCTTTTTTTTTTTAATTTTCAACTTAATTTTTTTCCCAACTTATTTTATTTTAGCTTTTATGAAACACAAAAGTGTTTTAAACTTAAAAAGAATTTCTTGAAAAATGTTGCCTTATTGTTGTTTTTAGTTTTATTAGGGTTGTAATTTTTACAGTGAGAAGACCAAAATTGAAAAAGGTGTGCTTTTAAAACAAGCCTTTTAAATTTCTTTATGTATTGTACAAAACCCCCCAATAAAAACAGGAAAAATATTTCTGTGCTATTTAGACAACATTTGCCCAAGATAAATAAAAAAAGTCTGACACACCAGACAAAATGAAGTAAATAACACTTTGTTAGCCAAAGCTACATTCTCTCCAAATCCAATACAAATTAAAAAGTCTGTAAAATAGTTTTACATTTGTGATAGTTCATTTATTTATTTTGCTCTTTGGGTTGTTTTCACTTAGATTAGTGGTTTTCTTGATTTTTGTCTTTGCTCTGTTTATTTTCTCCTTCCCATAGTTTCATTAGAATTTGACGTTTTTTGTAGTTGTTGAATTAACAACACTACATTTTTATCCTGTGAAATTATGCGTTTGATTTTTTTTTACAATTTAATTTCACCAGTAAATGTTTCACATGCAAAAATTTGCCTAAAAAATAATTTCTTCCAAGAAAATTTCTGCAGCTTAATTACAAGTATTTTACTATCAAATTCAAAGTAAAAAAAAATTATATTCATAATTGCACAACACCAAAATTCAGCGTCAAAAAACAGGAATATGATGAGATATTTATCAACTAATGCTTCCTTATTTCCTGTCAGTTGATTGCGCCACAGTGCCAGTAAATAAAGGAGAGCATTACTTTTTGATGTGAAAATGCTGCTACTAAGATCATTTTTATGAGCGTCTTTGTCTACAAAGATGTTTTAGTGGCTGCAGTTACACTGTGGAGGCTGTTGGAAAGTTGCAGTTGAAGTTTATTTGTAATTCAACAATCTCTAAATTTTTAATACCCACACACAGAGAAGAATAATGTCTTTTTCTCTATTCCCAAAAAGCAGAGTTTGATTTTCTGAAAATTTTGAAATGCAAAAAGACTAAAATAATTCTGCACACCATGTTAGTGATAACACTATTTCAATCTGTAAAGACTCACACAGAGAAAAAGCAGCAGTTAGAAAGTTTTATTGACCAGACGTTCTTTGGCGCTCGGACACCGGCAGAAGATGTGCGTGCCTCAGGGTAGTCTTCCCCCGGGCCCGGATACCGGTGGTGGAGTGGAGCCTGGAGAGGAAGGAGCCTGGAGGGAGTCTGGAAGATGCCCGGGAGGATGAGGGTGGAGACGGGGAGGAGGTGGGTCGAAGCGCGGCTGAAGCAGGTGGATCTGTGGTTGTTTGGCCTTTTGAAGGACCTCTCGCTTGGTGATTGGAGCCACAGTCTGGTGCTGGTTGGCGGAGGCGTGGTAATTGATGATGCCGGTAGGCTGAAGAGAATCTCACAGCTTGAATTTACACCTATAGGCTACATTTGAAAACATTTGTAACAAATGTGGGTCAGTTTTCTTTATTTTAGCTCCATAGTCAGGTCCCCTGGAGGTTCAGCTCTGGTCACTAGCAGGGCAGCAGCAGACGCTGCAGACCACTTGAAGTGTTTTTACACTTGCGGTTAACTGCTGCTGTGATTTAGGACTTGTTTTTCTGTCTACCAACTCCATTTCCCGCAGGAATTGGTCCCGCTCCAAAGCTAATTTGTCTGTCTGCTGTTTGGTCCCAAAGAAGCTGCTGGTTATGGGAGTTTTATCACAGAAAACGTGATGCATCCCACAACAACTTTAAGAGCAGCGAGACTGAACCCAGACATTTACTGAAAAATTTAATGGTGAGCTGGAACTCTGGAAAGTTAAAGGTATAACTTTCTGATTAGGAAATGTTTTAAGGACACAAGAATTAGGTCATCAACTCTTACAGAAGAGTATTGATCAAAACCCATTTACGCTGTTGCAGTAGCTGTAGTAACTGGGCATAAAAATAAACCAGAAAGGAGGCAAATTATCTGTAATGTTTACCAAAACTGAAGTCAATAAAAACATTATTCTGTAAGACTGTTTACTTTGTCATAATGACGATATACTCATCATAGCATTTAAAAGTTGTGTTAATTGATACGCTAAAAGTAAATTTGTCTCATAACCTAGCAGAATTAGACAAAAGATGAATAATTTCACCTCCTGCTGCATGATCTATAAAACAAAGCAAATGCTATGTATTTCCCAGATTTATTTAGCATTAATCAACAATAGTTATACCTAAGTTATGGATTATGAGGAAAAGCAGTGGGAGCTGGTAATTAACATCATCAAGAATTAATGGTATTAATCATTCCACTGAGGTCTATTTTAAAATGCTTTAATTAGATAAAAAGTAGCATCAAAAATAAAAGCAAACATAATTAAACTTCTCTGGAAACTACTGCTGAGAGAGAAAATCGTCTAAATAAGAACCTTACTCTAATCTCATTGAAGAGGTCGGGGGGACAGTAAAGTTTTATAACAATCTTCAAAATGACAGATTCAGATTGTTGTTTCTCATTTTGGATTCAGAAACTGGTGATACAAATAAAACAATTATGCACCACATTATGCAAACGCAGCTAAAGATAAGATGCAAAGAATAAAAACAGTTACAACACTCTGCTGACTTGACTTGGTAAATCCTTTTACTGGTTTTGTGTTTTTAATTTTCAAAATCTCTTTGACTCTGCTGTTCAAAGTGAACCTCACCTTTTGAAGATGTAATATAATATGCTGTATTTTTCCGAAATCCATTTTAGAATGTTATAAAGTGAATATACTTATTAAGATTATATTAAAAATATAAAATAAGTATGTTTTAGAAACATATTTTGGTACACTTTCTAAAAGTATATCTTTTCTAAATTAGACTTTAAGTTCTAATTAAATATATTACTAAAATTATACTTTGGATAATCCTTTTAAAAATACAATGCATGTATTTGTAAAAATATATATTTTAAATGTACATTTTAAAAATATATTACAGGTGTATATAAACAATACTTTTCTGAAATTGTACTTTTGGTAATGTTTTCAAATAGGTCCTGTGTATATTTTAGTAAACCTTAATATTTGTAAGTACTATGTAAATACTGTCTTAAGTATATTTCAATAAAACACTTTCAGTTTAGGCTAACGAAGTATGCCTTAGGTGCTTAATAATCTTTCACTATTTTGTTAAGATGGCAAAAGAATTTAAAGAATGAAGCAATCCTTGTAGCGAAACTCGCTGTAACGTTGTTTAACAAAGTAGCAAATAGCCTTTCAAACCTTTTGCTGTTTTGTGTTTTTAATTTTTAAAAAATTTTTTTGACCAAGTCAGAACAAAGCTATTCTGTATCTGGGGATTATAGGGAAGGAGCCATCAGGAGGTTTAGATCAGCCAATGAAACGATAAGAAAATGAATTCTGGAATATTTTTCAGACAAGAGAGAAACCAAGAACATAAAGAACCCATCTTAGAAGATAAAACTCTGTTGAATGAGAAAATGAGCTACTATATCCAGTTTGATGCAGTAATGCAATCAGGGCTTATTTATGGAGTCTCAATTGATAAATTACAAAAGTTAAATGAATAAATCTTGCAAGAGCACTTTGACATGCATTTACAGATTTTCAAACATTACAGGTGATAAAAACATGAGAATTTGAGATGAGAATTTGTTGTGGTTGAGTTTAAAAGTAATTGGAGAAATACAATAATTTGTAGGATATCTGTTTTTCTAAGCCCTGCTTTTATTTCTGAGAAACAGATAACAGCGGTATTCTTTGAAAATAAAACTCCTCACCAAGACGAGCTGAACACAACATTTATTGATCTCTAAGAGAAAACAAAGACTCACAATTGTTCAGTCTTCTGAAAATCGGTCATGCGGCTCTGACAAAGAAAGCACATCATGCACCAGCAACAAGATAAGAAAGGATTTGACAGTCTCATAAAAACACACTTTAAAATTACAAACAAAACAAGAACATTTATCAGTCGACTGCAATAAGGGATGTGCTTTAGATAATTAGAAACTAGATTAGATTTCAATTATGATAAACGAGAAAGACGTGTACCATTAACCTCCGCCACAAGTGCAGCCACCAAACAAATAAAAAAAGCAACAAGTAATGATTACTCATCAAAAAGAAGTGCAAAGGGGAACACCAATAAAGAAAAGATATTTTCATCTCCTGTAATAAGACGCCTCATAAAACATATTATGCAATTAGACGTGTGAGAAAGATCAACCAGACTCTGTCGCACTCTATGACAGAAAAATTGCAGCATTTCACATTTTTCCATATTAAATTAATAATGTGCATTTTCACAAATTTGTAGAATGAAAAGAGGAAGGCCGTGTCGGCACTTTGCGGTGACATGTTGTGTTTTTATCCTGCGCAGAGATCCGTGAGGCATTCCGGGTTTTGGACCGAGATGGGAATGGCTTCATCTCCAAGCAGGAGCTGGGCATGGCCATGCGCTCCCTGGGTTACATGCCTAGCGAAGTGGAGCTGGCCATCATTATGCAGAGACTGGACATGGATGGTGAGGCGCTACATAAGGACACACACTCGGGGGGCATTTGCAGAGCATGCAGAACATTCTCATCCTGTTTTAATGTGTTTCTGCTTGCGGATCTTTGTTTTCTTTACTTCTGCATAGTATACGGAGGAGTAATTTGCTTCAGCAGAGGTATGGAGTGTTGAATTTGAATTAGAATACCTCTTTCAATTGCTTTGGATACAAAAATTTGGATCGAACCTGTTTTCTTCAGAAATGCTTCACTAAAACACCTTGTAAATGACCTAAAGTGCAGCAGAAGGCCAGATTTAAAGGACAAATTTCCCCCGAGACAATAAAGAACGAGCCTATCTGCTCCTCGTACTTAAAAGTTGCGCTCTACTTGTAAATTCACAGCAGATTGCAATTACTCCAAGGCAGAACTTGCATCAGGAAAAACACATTCAGTCTTTCAGCGGTTTCTTATCTGACTGCTCTTGGCTCTTAATTTCACAGTTTGCCATAAATATCAAAGGTCAAAGCTAAAAGCTTTTTGCTTTTGCGTCTGTGAGTAACCGACCACCTGAAAGCAGCACTACCATTTGTCCTGAGGCGAGATGCTATCTTTCTTAAAATCCTCTCTACCTCTGACTTTCACAGTCAACACGTCACAACCTGCACTGTCTTTTATACTAATTTTATGTTATTAAATATCAGCGGAAGAATTAACAGTATATCTTGAACTGTCCTTCTGTAAGCCTCAATTATTTCAGATTAAATGATGTTCTTTCAGAGCATCATTTAATCCGGCTTTGCAGTGATGAACATAATGTTACACACTGTGCAGCATTAAACACACAGATAGGTCTGTGATCTCTCTCCTGTCAGTTTTCATCTTTCCTGGAGCTTTCCAGTCGAGGCTGGGTAATTGGGCAACAACTCAAAGCAAAATCCAATTTCTTTGAAACCGTTGTTCAAAGTAAACCTTACCTTTTGTAGATGTGGCCAAAATAAAAGACTCTCCAAGCTGGAGAGAACTTATACAGAAGTAGTATTTGTTACCAGGTTGTGCTTTGTGCAATTGGTACTTAATAAGAGTTTTTTTTTTTATTTTATGCTTAGGCAAAGGATATTAGGAATTCCCCTGATATAATTATTGATGACTTACAAAAGTAATAATATCCATTGAACCTAAGCCACAAACGTTTGTGTTTTATTATAAAAACATGACATTAATCAGTACAAAGTTTTACCTATTTCAAATTTTGTGTTTTTCTCCTTTATTTTACAGATAAAAATGTATGAATATTATATTTCTTCACAGGAAATCCTTAACAGGTGGATGGATGGAGCTTTGTAAACATAATTAAAAACCATTTGAACCTGTTTTTTTTTCTTCTATCAGGCTTTTCGTGCCTTTTTATGCTTTTTTACATAAATAGCCCACTGCAGTGAAACCCATAGAAAACCTCCTGGTTTTTCCACCAAATATTGATTTCTGAACTCTTTGTTTCTCTTTAGAAACAATTCGCATTGTTTCTAAATAAATATGAACTTGTTTTCTTTGTATTATTTGAGGTCTGAAATCTCTGCATCATTTTCATTATTTTGCCATTTCTCATTTTCTACAAATAAATAAAAAATGTTTGCTTGTAATTTCGGAGACATGTTGTCAGTAGTTCATATAATGAAAGAACAATGTTCATTTTACTCAAACATATAAAAAGTTAAATCAGAGAAACTGGTCATTTTAAGTGCTCTCTTAATTTCTTTTTCCAGAGCTGCATGTGCTTTTGCACTATGCATTACTTGGAGGTTATTTATTTTCAGGTCAACAACCTTAAACATACAACCAGAGTTATTGTGGAATTGCTTAAATCAAAGCAAAGCGCTTTCGAATGGCCTAGTCAAAGCCAAAGATTTAGCTGTTTCCTGATTCTCACCATATATGAATGAGTTTGAGCTCCTTTTGTAGATAAAAATAAGCAAAGAATCCAGTGTATAAAAGTGAAAAGCTTATATATGTATATATATATATATATATATATATATATATATATATATGTATATGTGAAAACCCAGTATTATCTTCCATGCACTTCACCATTACATTTGTTGTGTCACATAAAATCTTAGTAAAATACTCTGTAGTTTGTATTTGCATTGTGTTGAAAGGATTTGAATACTTTTGCAAGGCAATTTACTGAACAGTTTCCAACACTGTTGCTTTACTGCTAAGGTTTTTTATGCTGCATAATATAACTTAATAAACTAAAAGTTAAATAAAGATGACAGTCGCGATCGCAGCATCTTCAGGTTAACACCTATAAATCTGGGTGAAAATGATAGTGTTTACAAGTTCCTGTAATGAAGCTGTTCAGGCTGCTGATGGGTATCATTAACTACATGCAGCAGCAGAATACATAATGCAAACATTTTTACGAGTCCTGTCTTGTGAATTTAAATTAGCCAAATATTCCCATATCTGTCATAAGAACACCTACGCGCAAAATCTTAAAGATACACGTCTGAGTTGGCGAAAGTTTACTGTGTGTCGATAGTGTCACAAATCAAAGCATATTTAGTTGTTATTCTGTCATATTTTTTTATTGCTTTGAATATGTTCAGCCAACACGGTCCATGCTGCAGCAGCTTCTTATGTGTTTCCTCCTGCAGGGGACGGTCAGGTGGACTTCGAGGAGTTCATGACGATACTGGGGCCTAAGCTGCTGTCGTCTGACAACAGAGAAGGATTCCTGGGCAACACCATTGACAACATCTTCTGGCAGGTGAGAGACAAACCTTCCTCCTACCTACGGGCAGACAGTCTGCTCCTCATCACTCAGGCGCCCTGTTACTTACCGGCTCCATCTTTTTCACCTCATCTAGCTCACCGCTGGCTGTGCATTTCAGCATTCAGAGGAGTGCTTACATGCTTAAGCTCGGCTCTGGTTCCTGCAGGGACTCTGCACTGACACAAATAAGAAAACACACACACACACACACCCCAACACTCTCCAGTCCCCCCTACCTGCTTCTGCTGCCTGCCTGCCAGAAATTGTTTTTACTTAGAGACTTGAAGGAAAGGAGACCTACAGAGAATTTACTTTGGTTTTTGTATGCGGGAGTGAATCTGGGTTTGTGTGCATGTGTCTGTGGGGGTGTGTACGCGCACGTGTGTGTGTGTATGCGGGGGTGCGCGTGTGTGTGTGTGTTTATCATTCAAAGTGTTGAAGGAGGCATTGCCAAAATAAGGATTTTAGAGATGCAGCACTGTCTCAAAAATGTCAGAGCATGTTTGCGTTCGAGAATCCAAACTGGGCATTAGTGTTGCAGCTCTTGTACAAGCTTGTTTTACACCCTGACTTTGTTTATGAAAGCAGCTCCAGACGAAGAACATGCATTTTGTTCTCATGGGTAAAGGCTTATGACATTGTTTGTGCGTATATGTGTGTTTTAAAAGCAAAGACTAGTTGAGTCTCAGCTCCTAGGAAGCTGCACTCTGCTTTCCTGAAGTTAAAAGAGATGAGAAGCATTTAGAGCACAAGTGTCAAACCTAAGGGCCATGGACCAAATCTGGCCCGCCATAGCATTTTATGTGGACCTCTAGACTCCAGGCACATATTGCATCAACCAGTCTCTCTAATTTTTTATAATTATGTGAAAATTCCTTCAGTTTATTGCAAATTTTCCAGAAAAATGGTCAAAAACGTTGAATTTAAGTGACCGCTAACTCCCACCTGCAGGTGGCAGTGTTTCTTACTTTTATGACTTCTGCCTCAGCCTTACTGGATGTCAAATTATAGTCAAAAAGTCACATTTAACGTCATATATATTTCTAAATTAGCACCACAAAATCTGTGATTTTGATTGCAAAAATAAAATCGCAAAAAACAGTCTAATTTTAAGAAGTAATTATCAACAGGTATTTATTAATGTTTTAACAGTTTAATAGGTTTAATCTGGCACAACCGGTCCTTGAGAACATTCATAACCTCTGATTTAGAGAGGTACACTTAACCACCAACACATCTACAAAGATTCCCCTAATTCCAGATTTCATTGTTCAATCTCTTCAAGAAGTATAATTTAAGAAACAACGGTGTGTTCATTCCATCAGGGAAAAATAAACCAATTTAATGCAGAAATATGCAGATTTAGAACACCTTTTGTAAATGAGACACAAAGTGGAAGAATGAAGCTGCCAGACAGGCTGAGAGCGAGAGAGAGAGAGGGGAAGCTGGACAATGAACATGGATGAGAGTGGAAAGAGGTGGGAATGATGTAGGAGAGAAGAGGAGTGGATGCCCCACATAAAGATTTGGGAACATAAAGGGAAATCACAAAGGAGAAGAGGGGGAGAAAATTAAAGAAGTACAAGAGACTGTGATTCATGAAGGTCGCAGACAGTGAGCATCTCTGGGGTGATTTAAAACGCTCACCTCCCACAAAGGGAAACGGCAGACTGAAGGTAAACAGGAAGAAAAGTAGAGGAGAGCAGGAAAAGATGGAGGAAGCGTAAAATAAAAGCATAAACCAAAAGAATATATAAGTGGAGAGGAGGCGGGAGAGGGGATGAAATGGTGGGAGGAAGAGTGTCTCTGAGGATTGTGAGAGCTGCATTTTGCAAGTGTCTGTTTATATTTCACAGAGCTCAGAGGGAGACAGGGGAGTCATTGTGTTAAAAAAGGGAGAAATGGAAGAGGCTCTCCATGATGGATACGGCACGCTGAGCCATAATGACTCAGTTCAGCGTGTTCAGATGATGCGGTTCTTTGGGGAATTGGCTTGTTTTGTTCGGCGCTGGACAGAATTATCTGAACTATTAGGCGGGCATGCCTTAGAGGGTCGCTGGAAATAACAGAAATAAACAGATTTTGTTGCATTTTATTATCTTTTAAGGATACTCAACATTGTGTTGCATAAAATACAACTTTATAGTATATTTGCGTTTTGTTATCTGAGAGATACCATCTTGCAGTGCTACCTGTATGAGCACAACATGTCTGCTAGCTGAGCAGCTGATACACACCTGCTATTTGTTGTCATTTTGTTTATTATGTGACATGAGATAAATAACTTTTGACGTATGCATCATATATCCAAACCCGTGAAAAGTTTGTATGTATTTGCAGAAAATGAGAAATGGACAAAATAATGAAAAAGATGCAGAGATTTCAGACCTCAAATAATGCAAAGAGAAGAAGTTCATATTCATTTAGAAACAACAATACTAATGTTTTAATTCAGGGAGAGTTCAGGAATCAATATTTGGTGGAATAACCAGGAGGTTTTCAGTTTGGGTCAGTGTTTAACACAATCGACTTTTAATGTTAATTTGTCATGGATTATTTCAAATTAGCAAAACAAGATCATTCATGAATGAGAAACTTTGATACATATTGAGAAAGACATTCTGCCAGAAAGTTATAGCACTTTTAGGTAAATAAATTCATATTTTGTTGTTTATAGGAAGCGACCGGTGGGATATGAATTCATTTTAAATGGCTTTGGAGGAAAGCAGGTCTTATAGAGCAATAAGTTTCAAATTCATATGTAATTACAGCACCTTTGTGTTGTAATCAGTTGTTTTCTTTTAGCGTCTTGTGCTGGCTCTCTTCTTTTATCCCTCTTCTTAAAAGTTTTTCTTTTTGTCAAAGGCGTATTTCAACTCCCTCCAAAGCTTTCCAGTGGGATCTATATTCTGGCTCGTGATTAAAAGAAACTTTTTCTTTTTGCTCGAATTTTCTGGTCTCCATTGCTAAAACCCCCCAAGACATTTGGCTCTTTTTAAACATAAGTCTGGAAGCTGAAGAGTAAACAAAGTCTGTTTTAATCAATTTGGCGCCCTGAGTGAAATTTTGGTTTAGCATCAGAAAATCAGACCCTCAGATCTGGATATGTCCTGAAATTAAAAAGTCTGTAAACCAACAATCTTTCACCTCCTCACTGACTCCATATGTAAACAAATTAAGAAGTAAAAAGCTATTATTTTTTTCACTAATATCCACTCATTCACCCTCCCCTTCTGGCTCCAAGTGTCCTCTTTTCACACACTATCGCAGAAAATTGCATTTTGAGGGGCTAAACTGCACAGAAAACTTTTCCTCTAAGCTTTCCTGATCCCGACGTAAACATTGAATCAAGCCTGATTCACAGAAGCTCAGGGCAAAACGTCCCAGCAGTCCGGTCCTCTGGTCCTGACTGTTCACAGTTGTTTTGGTTGGCAGTTTGTCAAATCTGATTCAGAATGGGCAAATGCCTTTCCGCCAGCTAGACTATTGATTATAGTTACTTAAGCCAATAAATTAAATGGTTTCTTTATGTAGTGTGCTCTGAGATGGATTCTGCGTTGAACTGGCACCTTATGAACACAACTGAATTTAGAAAACATTTACAAAGTTAAGTCAAGGTTACAGCTTCTTGAATGATGACTTGTCTAGACAGTCTGACATTAATAATGTTGAGCTTTTAATGTATGTTTTTTTTTTTCCAGGATTAAATTATTATACAACAAAGGGCTTCAGTGATTTTTTTTATATATATAAAAAAATCATTTTTATAAGTAGCTACACAAGTTTGAATGTTTGATGAATGTTTTTGTGAGATATTAGAAAAAGTCAAACAGGTTCATGATTATTAATACACATTCAAACCATTTCAATTGGAATTAAGAGAAACAAACATACAAGTACAACTTTTCAGCAAGATATTGGAGTTTGTTTTAAGTAAATAGTTTCTTAATATCCATTGTACTATTTACAATGGAACGCACTGTTTCCAATTTCATAAGACATTTTTATGTCTTCCAAAAATAAAAATGCCTATTATAAGACATTTTTCCATTTTATAAGGGAAATAATCTGCCAATGAAACAAGTACTTTTTAATCAATATTAAGGAGTTAAATCAAGCTCTTACACTGCAAAAACACATTCTTAACAATTATTTTAGTCTTGTTTCTAGCACAAATATCTTAGTTCACTTGAAATAAGACAAAACCAACTTAGAAGTAACTTTTCAGCAAGATACAGGAGCTTATTTTAAACCAAATATTCCTTAGTATTGATGAAAAAGTACTAGTTCTATTGGCAGATTATTTCTCTTATAACTTTGGGAAAATGTCTTATTGTAAGTGAATTTATCTGCCAATGGATCTAGTAATGTTTCATCAATATTAAGGAATTATTTACTTAAAACAAGCTCATACACCTTGCTGAAATGTTACTTGTAAGTTTATTTTTCTTATCTCAAGTGAACAAAGATATTTGCACTAGAAACTAAACAAAAACACCTGGCAAGATTTAGTTGTTTTTTGCAGTGTTTATCTTGCTGAATACTTCTAAGTTAGTTTGGTCTTATTTCAAGTGAATAAAGATATTTGCTCTAGAAACTTAAACAACTTTGTAAGATTTTGTGTTTTTGCAGTGAGAACACTGTTGGTCGTAACCTAAAGCCTGGACCTCAAGTCTAATGAAAATGTATGTTCGGATCCTAAAACCTGGATTCATGTAGTGACTCTAATCACTTCTGGAAAAACAAACAGTTTTTAAAACATCATCCAGAATAATGAGGATTTCTGCAGCTTTCCTAGGAACACTTTTTGTCCATTTATGTTTCATTATGTTCATGTTTGACTCATGCAGATATGACAAAGTTCACAATGTCTTCAAACTTGTGCATCCAATTATTTTTGAAGTTCTTTGTTGTATCATCATTCAGCTGTGGAAGAAAAATGGTTCAGAAAAATCCATGCTGATGATCAGGGAATGCAAATTTCTGACACAAAAGTGGAAAAATAAGTAAAAAATAAATAAATAAAACGTGGGTGATGGAGTGAAAAGAATCTCTTCCGTTTTCATCTGTTGAAGCAATACGAAAAGCTATTTCTAATGAATCTTTTAAAAAAAAAACATTACATGCATGTTATATAATATCAGCCGTTTGGTGGACGCTTTGATCTGCAGTGCGGCACTTTGTGTGGAAATGCTTTCAATGTGGCATCCAAACACTCTGTGGGGCTTTTTATCTTCAGAATGTTGTGTTATGCTGACAAAATCTGATTTTATTCTGTAGATTGAGATTTTTACTGCGTCTGTGTGGCCTGCTGACACCACACAACATAAACTTTATTTAAACTTAAGTGAAATAGCGCAGAGTAAAACAAAAAGTGACTGCATCCAGTCAGTGTTGGTGGCTTTTCGGGGTCAGCAAACAGAGCAGGTGGAGGGTCTGAGGAAACAAGCTTGTGTTGCTTGAAGGCCGGGAGGATTAGATAGGAAGGACGGCGTGTTAGCACCTGTTCCTCTGATTGATGTGTCTTGGCTCCTTCTGCTTGTCGCCGAGTCCCCTGCTGGGCTCCTGGGAGCCGTTCAATCATATGCACGCACAAACACACCGCTAGAAATGATTCAGAAAAGACAAAGACAAGAAAACTCAATATTTTGTCTGCCCCGTTTGCTGCTCTGTGTTTGTCCTTCAGAGACAGCAGAGGAGGAAAATAAAACATTCTGCCGGATTGCTGCAGGTAGCGGGTCTCCGCGCAGACAGACAGGAACATTGTGCGTTTTCTCTCTGCCTTCAGCTGTCATGTCATCTGTCCTGCTGCTGCTTCAAAGACTTGTTCCTCTGTTTCATTGCTCGTGTTTTGGGCTGAGACTGCTCTGACAAGAAGGAAAGCAGGAATCAAGCAGTCCCTCTAACTGTTGTTGCCACTAACTGTTCCTGTGCCCTCAGGGTAGTTTTTGAGTGCATCCTGTCCCGTGTTTTGTAAAATATCTTCTTCAGCAGAGCTGCACTGCTGCGCAACAAGACAAATGTGAAAACCTGAGAGATCTCCTTCCTATTGAGCATCTTCTGAAAAATCAGAAGTAAAGATAATTTCATTAGTTTTGCTTAAGCTATCATTCTGAAATCAAATTAGCAAAGCTAAGATTAGCTGTAACAAATTATTTTAAGTTGGTCCAAAGAAACATTTTTTCAGTGCAGAGGACATCATTGTTTTGTTTTTGCTAGTAACTCTTGTTACGTGCAACAATGATTATATTTATATATTTATAGAAGCAAGTAAGTGTTTTAATTAGCTGAAAATCAGTCTGCAGAATGAATTTTTCTACATTAAACCATCCATTCAGAGAAGCAAGCAGATCTCTCTGTGTTTCTCACATTAATATCTATTTGGCATAAATCAAAAATGATTACACTTCAATTAAGGGACAAAAAGCACAAACAATTGCAACTGCTAATCAGAATTTATTTTATCATTAATCAGCCTAATGTCTCTCTGCTGATAATTTAACAGAGTAAAAAGAAACAAAAATAAATTAAATAAAACAAAATCAACTCTCCAAATACTCTACAGCACAGATGAGAAGCTTTAGGGATATCTGATTAAAAATTCAAAATCTCTCAGGGGTTTAACTCTTTTGTTGTCACCCCAAAAATGCTTAGACAATGTTTACTAACGTTGCAGTTTTATTTATTTATTTTTTTTAAGTGTTTTGTGACAGTCAAAAACACGACATGAAGCTGAATACTTGCCTCTTACTGAAATGTCAGATTTCACATTTGGGTTTTTAAAACTGTACAGTCATGTGGTTTTCATGATGCAGATCTTTCCTGATCAAATCCTGGCTGAGCTAATCATGAAGACATAGTTGCTGAAAATTACCTTGTCTTGCCTGTTTTAACCTTATTATTCTGACTGCTTCTTGCACATTTTTACACTTGTTTTAAGGTTGCAGGGTATATTGAAATAAAAAACCTGTTTCAAGTTGCCATGTATGGTTGAAGTCGATATCATCGTCTGTGTTGCTTTTTTTTGCTAGCTACCTCAGAAAGGGGAAACAGGATCAGAATGAACACTAGTCTGCATTGAAATTGCTGTTTGTTAGTGACGCCTCCTGGGTTTTAAATTGATAGTATTTCTGTTTTCTTCTCTTCCCATTTGTGTGTTTGTGTGGGAGTTTCCATAATTACAGTGCAAATCACTCAAAAAGGCAATAGAAACTGTAAATTAAGACTTCTGCACAGAGATGCTTACAAGTACATCATGATCTGACAAAAATATCACTTTTTAACTAATATATATAGATTTTAATAATGCTGATGTTGATTTGATTTGTGTTAGATCAATACCTAACTTCTATTAGCTGGGCACATTTTTAAAGTCAATTGTGTTTCCAACAAAAGCACTCAGGATGATAAATAATATACATTTCCAAAGACACAAATTATTAAACAGGAAAGAATTAAATACCAAGACAAATGTTGTGCACTTATATAATCCTTTCTTAATCTAGTCGAGGTTCCACAAAGCACTTCACAATGCGTTTCTCATTCACAGACAGCCTTTCTATTATGTATTTGCACTCTGGATATGTAGTCCTTTTTAATATCATGCAGCCACCAGAGGAAGGATTTGGGAACAAATCCTCTTTCCAGTTTGGAAAACGTCCAGCCTCCAAGCGATCTGTTGTGTTTGGGGACAAAAAATAATTCAGAGCCATAAATTAAACTTGGAGGTTAGGTTTCCTAAAAGAAAAAATCTATTTATTTTTACAGCACAAGATGAGCAAGACTATCATTCCCTTGCTAAAATGAGCATCTTCTTCTGTTACAACTCTTCCTCATCTCTACCACTATTGTCTGCCAGTTCTGTTTTCTCCATCTGCCTCTCACTACTTCATTCATCTGGCTTTTCTTGAACTTCATCATACTTTCCCTTTCTCAGCCTCCCTCTTTCCACTTGTTTTTCGCCATGCCTGCCTCAGAGAGGCCATCTGTTGTGCTAAACCATGCGGCTGATGGTATTCCAGGAAGCCAGCGACGTAAATATTCCAGACATGCTAGCGGGTTTCAGGACGCTGGGCGCTCGCGTATCCGGGGGTATTAGTGGAGTCCGCTGAGAGTTTCGGAAAGCAGGTGGATTTTTTGGATCAGTGGAGACGGAATAAGAGTCTGATGTTAAATGAGAAGCAGGTGACAGCCTCATAAATGAATGTCTACAAACAACCACAGAGATGCAAACATGTCTCTGTTTTTACTGTAACTATTGAAGCTATTAGAGGGCTTGTGTGGTTGTGCATGTTGATGTCAAATATCAAAATAACTTAGACCATTATTTAGGAACTTCTTCCTTTAAATACAATCAGAATTTCACACAGAATTAGACTAGAAGTAGCACCACTGTTCCTTCACATGACAAAATATTTTCTAATTTTGCTGATGTTTCTGTGTCTCTGCATTGATCACTGCAGTTTGACATGCAGCAGCTGTCTCTGGATGAGCTCAAGCAGGTTCTGTTTCACGCCTTCCGGGACCACCTGACGATGAAGGACATAGAGAACATCATCATCACGGAGGAGGAGAGCCTCAACGAAACCTCAGGGAACTGCCCTGAGTACGAAGGAGGTGAGGAAGCTGCTCTCGGGGAAAGTTTGGTCCTCTAATGAAGACCTGAAAAGTTTCTCACAGGAAATATTGTGCTCTGTTGTTATTGCTGTTATTTTACAAGGTCAACACTAAGGGACTGGAACATTTATCAATTTATATGATCAGAAAATAGAGTGAAATATTGTTTTTCCCTTTTCCCATTTGGCTGATTAAAAAACTAGACTCTTAAGTCCTTGTCCTCTAAGAGAGACAACAGACCTAAAAGTGCTTTACCTAAAGGATAAGAATAAATATTTATGTTCTGTCAATACTTTGCAGTCATGAACATTTTGAAAGTTAATGTTGCTGTTTGTAGAAGAAAATACACCGATCCAGCAACTGCTACTGATTTTACTTCCAAAATCAAGAACATCAGCAATCTGCCACATGAATGAATACAAAGTTGTTTTTAAAAAGGGGAACCAATCAGTAATTGTTAGACGAGATGAATGTAGCACATACTAGAAATCTGGATATTTTACCCAAATATGAACCAAATGTGTTCAAGTTCAAAGTGATCTTTCTTTTATCTTTGTTAATTTATTTTGTTTTCCATGATGTCACATGAGGAAGCAATGTGTTGGAGGTGTTTCCTTAAAATACCTCCATTGATGATCCTCCACACTGTAAAACACCGGATTTAATTTACGGTAAATACCTGCAGCTGTGGTTGACAGAATTTTACAGCATAAATATGGATTTTCTGGTAAAAACCGTATAAATAAGGTAAATTTTGTGGTTGCAGTGCAGAGTTTCCCCCAGAAAACTTGCTAAGCCCGGAGCTCTGCGTTCTAGAGCAGTCATCAAGCCAGCCGCCATGTTTTTGAGTTAAAAAATGTTTAAAGTTGTCAGGAAATTTGAAAATATCGCCTGATAGTTATGTGTTATTGGAAGACTGGAAGATTAATACCTAAACACCAACTAAAAAGTCTTAAAAAAATGCAATAATAAAAAATAAATAAACAAATGAATAATGCTAAGCCTGGTGGGGACACAAGTAAAGCCTGGGGGCCCGCCAGGCTTATAATACACTGTGGGAACCCTGATGCATACATATATAGCCTATATGAATTTTAGTAAAGTCATAAAAACCCTTTAAGAATTTTCTGTCATTATTCTGGCATTTTTGCATACAAAAATAGTTCAAGGATCTTCAACCTTTGTCCTCTGCAGATTTTAGATGCATGCAAGTGGAGAATTCAAATAAAATTCTGGCGCTTTTCAGAACTGACTGAATCCTCTTGGTGTACAGACTGAGGTATTCCTCAAAAAAGAGAAGGAATTAGGAATTAATGCAGAAGTGTTGGTTGAGGAGGTGATGAGGGGGTAAAGGAGGGGACTGGCCGTAACTTGGAGTTATTGGAAGAGGAAAATTAGGAGTTTTGAAAAGAGGAAATAGAAAATCAGCCGTCTTTTTCCCCCACATTAACCTGATCTCACATCCTCCTCTTCCCTCTTTCATGCCAGCTTCTTTCCCATCCGTCCAGTGGGACGACAGTTTCTCTTAGATCCAGCAGTCGGAGTTTTGACGCTGACTTATTGATGCAGTGTGTGATTCTAACAGGCTGAGACGTGGAACCTGACAGAGAGGAAACTTTTGGCTTTTTACTTCGGCCTGTTGGAGAACACATCTGTCTCTTTCTAACGCTCTCATTTTAAATCTCCTTGAGGCTCCGTCTTTGGAGAACAAAAGCTCTCTCAGCCCAAACAGCAGCGGAGCAAAACTTCCACCTCCGTCTGCCTTTCTGTGTTTTTGCTGCTGCTGTACAAGTTTGTAACCAGTCTGTGCCTGTTATGTACCATTCTTTTTACATCAGAGATAATGCTCCCATAATCTGGGTCACAGACATGAGAAGCAAAACAAGGCAGCAGGAAATCTTAGCTGCTGTGTCATCTATATTTGTTTCAGTCAAAGAACCGGTGGATCCCTGGGGAGCAAAGAAGAAATCCTAAAACCTAAAATTTTAATCTCGGTTCAACAGAAGACACAGGAATGAATTTATTACTTCGGCAGCTCTAAAATCTTTTAGCATGATTATAGTTGACAGTCTGTATTTAAGATTTTATGGCTGGTGTTATGAACTCAATGGTTGTGCAACTGTGCCCAAATTAGATGAGCGAATCCTTTATAACTTTAAATACAAGTGCATAAACGTTACCATCAGATTCTCAAGTCCTGGAATTTAGTTAAATTAAGGGCATGTTTCCTATTCTCTGTTGCTGTAATTTTCATAGTCTTGTGACAATGACAATCCATGTGAAGACAGATCTATTTGAGACAGACAATCTTATAATCTCATTATGTCTGCCATTTATATAGAGAATGCAATAAAGTTATTTAAGGCACTACAATAATCCCTGTGGTCAGATACAGTTTGGACAGTTTCACAAACTTTTTCAGGCCAAGGATCATTTAATAAACACTCACTTACCACTTAAACTTAAGCCATTTATCTGTTGTTAATTTTAAACGCAATCCTTTGGTAAGCTAACTGTAGCGTCGCGCTTGTGGACCTCACGCCCCCTAGTGGCCCGCGAGGTACTGCATGTAAACAACCGTTTATTTGCTCTAAGCGCGACGCAACAGTTAGCTTACCAAAGGATTGTTTAGTTTGAGAAGGACTGGTTTAGGGTGAGATGACAACAAAATTATTTTTAATTCAGCTGCTTCTTCTCTTTTTTTGAGCAGAAGGAGCGTTGGTTAGAAATTTAACAGTTTAATAAATAAGTTTAATAATAACTGGCCGTGAAACAGTAGAATCACACTCGGACTTCACAAGACAAATTGACAGCTACAAAATTTATATTAGTTTGTTTTTCCCATCGGTTTTGATTTTAGAAGATAGAAAGTCCAACGAATGTAAATGTTTTTGTTCTTAATGCAATGGATTTTCCTGTTAGGCATCATGAAAACAAATTTGACTTATTTTTGCATGTTATATGTTCTCATTACTGCATATAGCTGCGCCTCAAACAGGGATTCCTTGAGAGTGTGCTCCCATTCCTTCAACCTTTTAACATGTATTTTTGTTCATGTGTTTGCATGTTGCAAATATGAAACATTAATAGATTCCTGTTATTCTCCTTTTAATATTTTCTCTGATTTCCCTGTTAACATCTGATCAGCTGATAGGATATGAGGTTTGATGGGTTTATATAATAGTCTAATTATGAATCACCAGGAATTACAAAACATTCTCATGTTTTTCTTTCTTATTCTTTTCATTCCTTCCAGTTCATCCTAAGAAGAAGAATCGGCAGACATGTGTCAGGAAGAGCCTGATCTGCGCCTTCGCCATGGCTTTCATCATCAGTGTCATGCTTATCGCAGCCAATCAGATGCTGCGGAACGGCATGGAGTGAAACCAGTTGCACTGTGAGCATGGGGAGTGGGACAGAAACAGCCATGACCTCACATTTTCTCTTTGCAGCCAAAGCTGGATCAGCCACAACCCAAGCACTTCTCAAAACAATCAGTTGACCTTTGTTTTCCTTGTTTTTGTGTGAAGTATTCTTAGAAAACGGACCGTGTGGATTAAACGTGGAGAGGTTTGCTTGTTTTGCAATGAAGATGTCACCAGGTGAAGTCACTTGAATTTTAAATGCAAAACAGTTATGGTTTTCTATAAATTGTGACACTAAAGAATTACTTTGCTGTTTTCAAGGTGAAAACGACCCTTTAAACTTAATTTTACAATTACCAGAAATGCTTATCAGGTGCTTTGAGCCATTCTTGATTTTCAAAACGGTGAATACATCAAAAACCTGCATATTTACTCTTGAAAATGTGCAGGGAATATGAGCTGAGTGAATGTGAGCACTCTATCCTGGCCGCAGCATTGAAATTCATACCAGTTTCCTCACATCTCATGTAGCCGTGCATCAACGTCACGTTTAGCGTGAAGCATTTGCATCTTCAGCTCAGTCTGCTGTTTGTGCTACTGTGTCAAATCTTTATGTGTATCTAGAGGAAGCACAACTCAACTCTCAGAAAGGGACCACTGGATTCCCATCACGTTTTAGTCGGATGTTTTTGTGGTGTGGAAAAGACAATGTATATAGATAATTTACAAAAACCTCATGAGCGTTGTAAAAATAGACCAAACTGAATCCAGTTATCATGTATGTGTTTGTGGGGGAAAGGCCTCATATTTGCATTTCATTGTTATACAGCTCATCTGTAGGAACCCCCTGACACCATGCCAGTATACATATTGCCATTAACTAAAGATTTCCCCATAGATTTTTGCTACCTAGCTTATGTAATCTTTTACTCCTCTCAATAGCAGAAAGTACACTGCAAAAACACAAAATGAGCTTTTTGGAGTCAATAATTTCTCAATCTAACCTGGGGGAAATGTCTTGTTATAAATGAAATAATCTTCCAATGGAACTAGAACTTTTTCAACAATATTAAGGAATAAGTTACTTAAAACAAGCTCATATTTCTTGCTGAAAAGTTACTTGTAAGTTAGTTCCGTCGCATTTCAAGTGAACTGAAATATTTGCACTAGAAACTAGAACAAAAATACTTGCTAAGATTTTGTGTTTTTGCAGTGTGCAAAATAAGAAAAACTACTAAGCTTTAATATTTTCCCATTGGCCACTTTATTAGATTCCTCTGTTAACACAAACAACAATAACATGGCAGCAAGTCGCTGCATTTTGGTGACTTTGAACCTGGCAGGATTGTTGGTCTGAATATTTCAGACACTGCAAATCTGCAGTTTCATGCACACTCATCTCTCAGTTCCACAGAGAATGGCCCAAATAAGAGAAAATATCCCTGGAGAAACAGCTCTGTGGAGAAAATCTCTTGTTGACGTCAGAGGAAGATGGTCAGACTGGTTTGAGATGATATAAGACAAATGTAGTTCAAATAACCACTTGTTAAAACCAAGGTGGGACAGTAAAACATCAGCTGCAATATTCAGCTTTTAGGTTGCTGGTGATGTAATGATGTAGAAGAATACTTTCAACTTCGGCCCCTCGGTACTAATCTGATAATCTGCCTTCCTTTACGGCCTCAGTGGACCTATTTCCTGAAGGATTCTTCCCGCAGGATAATGGTCCATGTGAGGAAGCTAAAAATCTTCTTAAATTAGTTCATTGTAATCCTCCAGGGGTCAATTCAACAGAGCACCTTCATATCATGGATTTACAGATAATACATCTAAATCAACCATGTGAAGATGGACCAGAGGACCGTTTCTGACCCAATAGTCAATCTATGCTACGGAGAATCAAAGTCTGACTCAAAACTAACAAGGTGTACCTAATAAAGTGAAAGGTGAGTCTGGATAAACAGAAGACGTGTAGTTAGGTTCTTGGAAAAGGTTTCCCTCTAGTGGTCAAAATGGGAACTAAAGCTTAATCTGAGCCTTCAAATGAGTTGTTGTGAGATTATTTTGTTGTATATCTGTAAAAAATATATATATATATTCTCAACCCATCTTTCTTTTTCTTTTTTTTGCTCAGGACTAAATGGAAAACTAATATTTTCCAGACATTTAAAAAAAAAAAAATTGTGCCGTCGTACAAGAAAATTAACTTTGAGACACTTTAAAACCACACAAGATCACCTCACACCCGCAAAAATGTAATTTAAGGATGAAAATGACCAAATGATTCTGAAATGTCTGCACCAGATTATAAGTTATGTATTTGCAAACAGATATAAAGAATATGTGGGACGTAGTAACAAAAACTTGATTAATAGGCATGGGCTGGCCTTCATTTTTACAGTAGCAGGAAATTAACACAAGTTTGAAATAAAATTATCTTACAGAATTTAATATATTTTAGTCTAGTTTTTTCTTTTTTTATTCAACAGAAAAGTCTCTGTTTTTCCAATACAGCAGAACTAAATGAGATTGAAGGATGGCGTTACTTTTAGCTTTAACGTCATCACTCCGGGAAATTTTACTAACAACCAGAGAGCTTCATTTCAGCCAGCTGATGGCAGTGTGCAGCATCACTCAGCCAGAGAAGATTCTGCTCAACATGGGACTTTTTCTGGCAGCCCATTAACATGACTTTAATCTGGAGGAACAAAATTAAACCACATTTTTTAAAATGATGGTACCCTGGTACTGCTAACCAGCCCATGTCTAATCAATAAATTAGTTTTTATAAGATAATTATGTGAATATAAAGTAAATTGTATCATAAATGTCACTTCAGCTAAGCTGTCCAGCCCTGTGTAGATCACTGCTTCTGTCTTTGACTTCATTACATTCATGTGTAAATGAAACCAGATATTGAAATACACTATACAAAAAGACATTATCACTTTTATCAAAATCTGACAAAAAGTCGGTCGAAAATTCTCCTGTCTTTTAAATAACAAGTATGATGTTGGTCATTGTGGTCAAACATTTCAGTTTAGATTCATTAGAAGGCAGGAAATGTCTATAAAATCTAAGGTCTTGGTTCTTGTGTATACAAACTATAATCTGGCATTTTATGCTGCTTTTAGAGGAAATGGCTTCTTCCTCTCTGAGTGGCTTTCCTGCCCATATCGGTACGGGACTCATTTCCTGACTTCAGTCAGGATTTTCACATTTTTGTTTTTGATAAGCACATTTTAAACCTCTGGCAGAAACATCTCTTTCCTGAACAAAACACAGATGGACATTCCTATTCTGTTCATACTTGCAAATTATTGCTTAAAAAAAGATGAACCTTGTATTTTCAGACATCTGGCCATTGCACACTGTAAAAAAAAATAAAAAAAAAACATCAATAATTTACGGTAAAATAGTGGCAGCTGTGGTGGCCAGAGTTTTACCGTATAAATATGGATTTTATCGTATTTTACCATAATTATATGGTGTTTAAAACCTGTATAAATACAGATTTATACGTATAAATACGGATTGCCTCCTAAAACACATTGCCTCCTTTTCCGATATCATAGAAAATTAAAAAAAATCTGAAAGTGCACTGTAAAAAACCCGTCTCATATACAGCAGCTGTGGTTGAAAGAACGTTTTATAAATACGGTAAAGGCCATATTTATATGGTGGTAACCATTTTTATATGGTAAAACACATAAATATGGTAGAACCCATATTTATATGGATTCAAACTCGTATAAATACGATAAAATTCTGGCAACCACAGCTGCCATTATTTTAGGTTTTTTACAGTGCACTTTTTCTGAATTCTTAGATTTTCCATGATGTCAAACAAGAAGGCAATGTGTTTTCGGTCTCAGTTTATCCACAGATCCATTTAGCTGAGATGTTGTAAAATAATCAAAGGCTTAGGAAAGCATGATATGATATATGATATGATATGATATGATATGATATGATGACTTCCAACAGTGTTAAAATATAGCGTTCAACGTTGCCCCCAGAAAACTTGCTAAGCCTGGTGGTTGGGGCGTCGGCCGTCATTTGTCGTGTTTTTGAGTTAAAAAATGTTTAAAGTTGACAGGATATTTGATAATCATGTGTTATTGGAAGATTTGAATATTAATATCTGAACACCAACTAAAAGTCTAAAAATGCAAACATTAAAAAAAAGCTTAAATAAATAAGTAATGCTAAGCCTGGTGGAGGCACAAGTAAAGCCTGGTGGCCCGCCAGGCTAATAATACACCGGGGGAAAGCCTGGCGTTATAGGGAATGTTTTGTTTCACTACACAATGAACAAACTGTATCTTTTTATACAGTGTATATAAATATCTGGTTTCTACTCTGTGTGGATTCCCTAACTGCATGGTGCTCCCTTTGGGACAAACATTGGACCGGAGACTAATTGTTCCCTTTGGACAAATCTTTTCTGCTGGGTGTTTTCTGGACTGTTGCCCATGTGGATTAAACCTGAGGCAGAACTTTCAGTCAAGCTGGAGTGCATCCATGTGGGTTTACAGGACGGCTTTGTGAAAATGTAAAGAAAAAAAAAATCAGCGACAGGACTTTTTCTTTCAAAACAAGGTCAAGTATCACAGCTAAACTGTATAATACTGTAAATCAGTGAGCATGTTGTTGTCATGTCGTTAAAGAAAAGGGATTCAGTTCCTCCTTCCTGTTGGTTTAAATGTAATTATGTATGTATTACTGTCACATATTTGACTTAACTATTTATACTGTAATAGCCATTTTTATAGTTTCTACCAGCTATTAATCAAATCAGAGAGCAGAAGAGGGCATTTTCATAAATATGCAAATACAAGGTCACACCATCATCATCATCACCTCCGTGTCGCATCATCTGTAGAAGAGTCTCGCTGTGGATGGTTCTACACACTGATCCAATATGTCATGTATTTTAATCACTTGTGAGTCTAATATAATATCCTCATTGTCTTCTACAAACTTCTGGCGTTTATCTTACGTTTGTCCTTGTACGTCCATTTGTCTGAAACTCCCGGCACATTTGACTTAATGTTTCCCTTTTCCTGTCAGCATCATGTCCCTTTTGAAACCAGCATTACTCACTTTATCCCTGCAGTTAATCTAAATAAAAATGTTTCATTTTGAGATCATTGCATGACTCTGCGAGGGAAACCCGTTTAAGGTCCACATTATTGTACCCGTGCTTCTGTAACAGGACAAGAACCAGTTTATGGTTTCCATGTTTTTGAAGTTTGTTTTTACCAAAACATGTTTTTACCAGTTGTATATTGTACAGAGATAAAACTAAACACAGATAGCTAATACAACCTCGGCATGCTGCTTAGAAAAGGAGAACGAAAACAGCAATAGTTACCAACTGAATGGATATTTAAAATGCAAAGTTTAATCTGAGTATTCTAAAAAAGTATATCTATATATGTTTATGCAATAAAACCTTGTTTTGATAGAAACTGATGTACCTGTGTTTACTTGTCTACATTTGAAAGAATATTTGGTTCAGTTAAAGGGTTAATATCTCATCTGAAAAATATTATCTTACTTATTTTATGCTGATTTTAGATTTCTGTTGAGTTGGATTTATCTTGGAAATCAGATTATGGACTGATGGAGCAGTGGTGTTTATCCTGTTCTAATTGCAAGTCAGAAAACAAATGCTAATTTCTTTGACTTCAGAAGCTGAACTTTATGTATTTCCAACTGTAAACAAAAAAATTTAAACTTCCAAGTGCAGAGAAAACGCACAACTAAAGGAACTGGGTAGTCGGACCGGAGTCAAGACAAGAGCAGGCGGTTTTCAATCATTGTTGACCAGCTGCAGTTTCAGAAATTAGACTGAAAAACATTAAACAATCCACTATGCAGTACACATAACAGCCTGCATAGCAAGGAGATTAAGGGACATTATTGAGTCTTATGTTGGTTTTGTGAGACCTATGCCAATTACACATGGGAATGTTTTGATAAATCTAAAATGAAATCAGAATCAGCCTAAATTGTAGCCTATGTACATTTAAGGCCTTAAGATGTTTTTTTTGACACCCATAACTAATGAAATGGGTGTCAAAAAGTGTTTAATCTCTAGTTTTAAAGATTACGCATAAACATAAAGTTAATATTGTTACATGTAAAGCAGCATCATTCAAATTAAAGTTATTAGAAAAGTGAGCTCCACTTGTCTGTAAATCTAAATGTGTTCATGCAGAACAATCAGAAGAACAACACAGAAGTTCATCTTTGGTGTCGTTTTAAATGCAAACCTGTAAAATAAAGACATTTTCAGTAGTTCTTTCACGGACTGAGTCATAAAGTCCATGCAGGTCATGAACTAACTGATGTTGGTGTAAAAAGACGCAAAAAAGAACCCATTGCCTTGAACTGCTTCTTAAAAAAACTGACGTGTGTGACATAATGCTTCGCTGCACGTCCTGCAGAGCAGATTCAGCATTGGGACTCATTGTCAATGTGCAGGTCAAATACAAGTTAGATTATCCTCCTAACTGATTCCCTCATCCCCTCAAACCCCATTATCTGTCAGATAATGAACCCAAACATGCCATTATCTGGACAAACAAGGCATTAGGCTGGTCTAATGGTCCAGACAGACATTAGCAGCTTGCCTCACTGGCAAATCCTTTATTAATTAAGGGATTTATGAGGTGATGAAAACTGCTTGACATCAAATTAAAGAAAAGAAAGTCATGCTGAAGACTGTTTGCATAAAAAAATCTTTATTATGAGGTATTCATTGTCAGTTTGATGTCGTAATAAAACGTCTGCGTTTGTAACACTGCACTGTCCCGAGACTTAAGAACCAATTGAACACTGACAAGTAACAACATCATTAAAGAAGAAAAATCCTAAACAAAGTTTGTTCTGGCATGTGGAATAATTTATAAGAAAAAAGGTAATTTTAGACAGAAATACTGTTTGAGTTTTGATCTGGAGGTGTGTGGCCTAAACGCCATAAAAGATTCATATATAAAATGTTTTCATTGGAATGTAAACACCTACTTCTTTTATTGGCAGATAAAGGCACAAGTGTAACAACAATATGTTCACCTAGAAGGCTTCCTGAGCTGCAGAGTAACAACCAGCAGCAGAGAAGAAACGCAATCTGGACCTAAAGCAACAAATATGGGAGGTACAAAGAATTTAAAATATGTCTGTTTTACTAATTGTTTCCATTTGAGTGTGGCTGCTGGATCTTTCACGGTTCTTATCCACAGACTTAAACATTTTGGGACAGTGAAGGTGGCTGCTGGTACAGATGTAGCTGAGGATGAATAGAGGAAAGTCAGAACTCTGTGTGTGTGTGAGCGAAGTCCCGGCCGCCTGCTGGACTCTCGCTCGGCTTCATGAAGACGCCCTCCATCACCATCCACAAGCTGTGCTGGCTGGGATTCGACATGGCGTGGACCTCCATCTGCCCGTGGATTGGCCGCCCGTACTGCTCCCCCGTCACGGACAGCAGGCCGTCGGTGGATTTATGGCGGAAGCGGACGGACTCCTCGCGCTTCCACACGGATCCGCCGCACTGGACTGTCCACTCGTCAAGGTGGTCGCCCTCCCCGTCTTCGCCAAACGCACTCACTTCCTGCAGACACGAGCGCCACCACGAGAGGATGAGACATGTTGATTCTGGTATCGCTTCTCGTCTTTTTGTTCTTTTTTTGCATGCAGCAAAAGTACCCTGTGCAAAAGTATTGAGTCGCCCTTCATTTATTTAATTTTATGTTCAAGCAGCTAAGCTTCTTTGTAATGTTTGATCAACATTTTTATCTGAAGATCTTTATGAGCGTTTATCCAGCTGATCCAAGATGTGAATGAAAGTTCTGGTTCTGCCCCAAATAATCCATATTCTTCTCTTAGCGTAGTGACAACTAAATCCTATTTTAACATCCTATATGTTACTCAAATTCAACAAGGTCGAATTGAAGAAACATATACTGAATATGTTTCGACTGAATGATGTTGGCTGTTTCTGACTAATATTTTATTTATTTATAATTAGCTCATTTCCACTTTTAGCAGTTTGGATATTTTACTTTTCAATGTAACATTTTTATTAGATTTTTTTCCAATATTTTTAGAGGTTCTCATTGTTTTATTGTCTTGTTTTTACCTGATTTATACATTTTACGTGTATTTTTGGCTGCGTTTACACTGCAGCCTGAAGTGACCCAATTCTAATTTTCTGTCAAATCGGATGTTTTTGCAGTGGCCGTCCTCACTTCCAAATAAATGCAACCTGTATGTGATCTCCAGTGTGAACCAGAAAGTGGCCCGCATGCGCAGTAGAGGGCGCAATAACGTCAGCGTTCTCGGTGTTTTGCCAACCGCCATAAAAAGAAGACGTGCTCAGTGTTTGCGGAAGTAAACATGGATGCTAACGGTGGAGCATAGCTTACATATTTGAAATTGTTGTCCGGCCGGAGCAGCATATTAACAACTTAATCCTTAAACATATAAAATCAAAATATATCAAAATGAATTTATAATTATTATTGAAGCTAGACAGTTTTTATTGACCTGAATCTGCTTTCACTTAGTTCAACTAAATAATATAAATTTGGCCCAGAGGATAAATAAACTCGAAGGGCAGCTTATTATTATTTTTATTATTATTCTTATATTGCACATATTTAATTTAGACTCAGTTACTGTGATTAGTCAAGAGGCTTAAACATGCTGGTGAATTCTGACACATTTCTGAACCATTTTAATAAGCCGCTTTATTTTCTTTAAATAAGCCGACGAATTACAAGGCTGTTTTTTTCCACGTGAATGATTTTAACCAACCTCAGCGGGGAGCTTTCTGTGTAATCCTTCTCATCACTCTGAAATCCCCTCCGCATCACAACACACACATCTACACTCACCTGTAAACCAACACTCACTCTATTCTCACACATTAATAATTTGGTATAAATTAATCTAACAAATCCTCCATACCTTCACTCACTCATCAATATTTCCAACAACACTCACATTCTACTAAATTTATAACTATAAACGTTCCAAGAATTAAATCAAACTCAGTCGTTTCCACAATATATCTGATTTCATAATCATGTCTGTAAAACAAAAATAATTTATTATTTTTCTCTTACTACCAAAAACTGGTTAGCTAAAGTCTTCAATTTGGTGCTTTAGTCTCAACTAGCTTTTTGTTTGAAGGACAATTTTGTTTACAGAGACTCCAATGTCAATTTTTATTTGTTTTTTCTGTTGTTTTGTTCATTTATTTTGGATATTTAAAATGTCTTCCAGTTATAGAGTTTAAAGTTAATAAATTTTTGTGAATGCGTTGTGGCATTACACTGCAAAAATACAAAATCTTGCCAGGTGTTTTTTGTGTAGGTTCTAGAGCAAATATCTTAGTTATTTTTCTTATTTCTCTTGAAATTAGAAAAATAAACTTACAAGTAACTTTTCAGCAAGATATAGGAGCTTGTTTTAAGTAAATAATTATTTAATATTGATGGAAAATGACCAGATCCACTGACAGATTATTTAACTTGTAACAAGACATTTTCCCATGTTATAAGTGAGATAATCTGCCAGTGGAACTGTTACTTTTTCATCAATATTAATGAATTATTTACTTAAAACGAGCTGCTATGTCTTGCTGAAAAGTTACTTCTCAGTTAGTTTTGTCTTGGTTCCAGTTTACTAAGATATTTGCACTAGAAACACAACAAAAATACTTGATAAGATTTAGTGTTTTTGCTGTGTATTAAGCCATTAACATTATGTTAATTGATAATGGTCTCAAAACAAGAACATTATTGTTTAGCAATTTATCGTCCAGCAAAATTTATAATCATGACATCCCTAATATAGAGTGTTTAGTCAGTATGACTATGGTTGTATTTTTGTTTGTTTGTGTTATGATATTTTGCTGTTGTTGAAAATGAGAACTTACCTATTGAAGGTTAAATCAAAATAAACAAATGAATAAATCACCTGATTGGAGGACAGCGGCGAGGCAAAGTAGTGGCTGTGCAGGTTGCGGCCCGTGTTGACGTGAGTCAGGCGAATCGTCTGCCCGCATTTGACCGGCGTTCCCCGAGTGCAGGAGGCGCCGCTCGTCCCTCGGATGCTCCAGTAGCTGTTACTGTCCTCCACCACAGAGACGCCCGTCACAGACTGCTGCCCACTGCCTGCCGCACAGAGTCACAGTTTATGGCTTTTATCTCAAAGAGATCAAACCGACTAACTTAGGGAATGAAAAGAAAGTCTATTTACATTTTAGGTGTTTCAGCATTTACTGGGAATTATAGAACAAGTCTTAATACTTTATTTTAGGTTTGTCTACTTACAAACAGGAACTATTTGTGTTTTATGTGATTTTTTTTTAGATAGACCAAGTAATGCATAACTAGGAAACATGTTTTATTTTTTCTCTTAACAAGTAAAAACCTGAACAGTGTGATCTACGTTATTCTTTTGTCTCCTTAGGAATCCTCTGAGTTCTTCTTTGCAGAATTAAATATAACTTTATTACATCAGATTGGATGGATCTGATCTAGGAGAGCAAAACTGGACCTGCTGATTCTGATTTTGGCCGATACCAATTTGTCTGTTTGAAATGTTACTAAATATAGCAAAAGTGTGCAGACCTGACCTGGTGGGCAGGACTAACAGTCAAATCTGTCTCACAGGAGAGTAGAAGAGGACAGTGAGTGATTTTTAGATGTTTGCTGAGGTAGATAAGATCGGTGGATAAGATCGGTTTCACATAAGTATCGGCCGATTACCGGTCTCCCAAAATTAAGGAAATTGGGACCAATAACAGCACTATAGATCTATGAACAGATAATCTCAATTTATGCCCTTGATTCACGATTGGATTTAGATTTGCACTTTGACTTTGATTTGCTCTAAATGAGTTCATTGCAGCTCTTTCTCTATGTTGGTGTTTATTTTCTTGGTGGATGGTAAACATTCACCCCAGTTTCATACCTATTGTCTTGTTATGGTTTCCTTTCGACATTAACTATTTCTTCTATAAAAGATGTGTGAGGTTCCTCTGTCAGCAGATTATCTCATCTGAGCCGTGGATCACTGCTGCTCCTCCAGAGTTATTAGTTTCTTGGCTAATTTTCTGATTAATACTCTGTTACCCTGCCTGCCAGTTTAAGTTCTATTTTGTGCCTTAATTTATCTATTTTCAGATGACATGTTAACCTGTGCTCTGTGAGGCGTTCAATACGTGATTTAGCGATTTCTCCACTTTAAACTTTTCCATAACCACCGTTCTGGTGTGTTTTTTGGTTTTACTGTTAATTAATTCTCTATTATAAACTTCTGAAGCCTTCACAAAGCGGTTGGATTTATCCTGAGACAGTATTACACACAGATGAGGTCTTAGGTTTTACTTATCATTTCAGAGGACAGAACACTAAATACAAATGCATGCCACTTGTTTTAGATGTTTTTTTATTATTATAAATTCTTATAAATATTATAAACCATAAATAAGCACTATGTTATTTTAGTCTGTCACATAAAATCCCAGTAGGAGTTACAGGCTGTAACAAGACAAAATCCAAAATTATTTAAGAGGAATGGATCTGTGTGCAAGGCACTGTGTACTTCTGACCTAAAAGTACACATTTGAGCTCTATATGTGTAATTTGTTTTTGACCTGAGTATTTTATTTTCAGGGTATTTTCATTTTTAACAATACAAAATGCCTGATTAAACAGTAAAACCTAATTTAAGTGAAAGAAAGGTCACAACGCATTGAAGGGATAGTAAGAAACAACATACAAATGGTCAAAATTACACATGATTGTGTTATGTTCAGTTGTGGACACAAATAACCGACAGTATATGGAGCCAATATTAAGTGAAATATGTCACACTAACAACCTTTGAACACAAACTGGTGATATCCTATTCTGTAAGGACACGTTTACAGATGTGATCGATCAATAAAGCCGTTGCTGGTGTTTGAAAGCACGATTATATAAATGTTTACATTAAATCATTCGTTGACGTTTGAACTCACCAGACCCGTAGCGAACGTCGTGCGAGTGCAGCCTGACGTTGTGCTTTATGTTCAAAAGTTTAATAACTGATCCGCACGTAACAAAGCTGAGTTCCGACCCAACGGACAGCCCGCACAGGCTGGAGAGTAGTAGGAAAAATTTGAGTAGAAAGCCCAGAAAATCCCGACAGTTTGAGGTATCCATCCCGACAACGCCACAAAATCGAGCTGTCACCGGTCGATGCCTCTTTTCAGATTTGTATCAGTTTTCGCTACGTCATTACAGTTGAACAGTATCCATGTGAAAACATGGAACTAGCGCCTCTAGCGACTTGGAATAGTAAGGTCGGTACTTTATGTGCTTTCCGTTGTTTTTGCCTACTAAATGTCCCTTAGTAATAATTTGATATAATTGATTAAACTGAACATATTTTCAACTTATTTCAGATTATATGTTCTACTATCTTTTCTTTTTTATTATTATTTTTTCTTGTGGACTTTAAGATAAACCAGCAGGGGGCATCGTTTTTCCATCATGGAAGGCAGAATTTCCATATGGGTGCTACAAAATATTTAGTCACCCATCTAAGTCTGTGCCGCCTCAACTCCTAGAGGAAGTTCCTTTGCGTAATGTAATACCCGTAGCCTAGTGAGGCGGTGAATGTTTTATGATTTATGTCGTTCAGTTTTGGTTGTTTATACAATTATTGCTGTATCTCATATGCAGATGATAACAATAACAATAACAAGTGCGTAAAAACAATAGACTACTGAAAATAACAGCAGGGATGTAAATCCTGACTTTTTCCTCTCAGTTATTATTTCTGACTACCACCACCATATTGGTAGATAACAGACTATGTGGACCATGAGAGTGTTGAATAAAGCAATCAAATCAATCATATTATTATGATTATTACGATGATGATGAAGATTATTATTATTATTATTGTTTTTTGTGATAGTGTAAAAAACAAAATATTTAAGTGCACGTCTAGTTGAATTTATTTGAATTATTCCTCATCCTCTAGACTCAAGTAAGAGCCTTGGTTAAATTGTTTGCACGTTTGTTGGTTCCAAATGAGTGTCCACTACGTGGCGGTAATTCGCCATAGAGTTGGTGTACCACTTACACAAAAGAAGAAGATAAATCTTTTCCGGGACGCAAAATTTTACATTACACCGGAATTGTCATCACGCCGCTTGTCCTCGGCCATTTTTAGTAGTGTAAGCTCAGAAACGCAAAACACAGCATTAAACAGTTTTTATTAAAATCATATTCGGACTATATCACCACACTGAGACGTGTAAGTTGAAATTCATTGTTGACTTTTTAGAAAGATGTCAACATTATGATGTATTGGTAAACGGTCGTTAAATCTAACGCTGCTTGTTTTTGTTCAAGCTAACGCACCGCTATGCTAACGCGCTAGCTTGCTAATGGTTGCTTCCAAGGTTGGTTTCAGAAGCAACGGT
Organism: Brachyrhaphis roseni; assembly: GCA_903066815.1. Lineage (NCBI taxonomy): Eukaryota > Metazoa > Chordata > Actinopteri > Cyprinodontiformes > Poeciliidae > Brachyrhaphis > Brachyrhaphis roseni. Next base: position 28,775 of record CAEFZY010021083.1, on the reverse strand, counting down.
TTATTTTTCGCTACCGCGAACTTGTTGCACCTGGAGTTCTACTGTTACCTTTAGTCATTAAAATGTCAAGAAAACCGTTTAGCATAAAATTACCCCATTGTTGAACAATTTGTCGTTAGCTAACTTGCTAACTTTGCTAGTAATGTTAGCGTAATTTAATTTTGTTGTTCTAACGGGTTGTAACATGCCAATTGTACTACTTATCATTCGTAAAAAGGAAATATTTAATTCTGACCAGGTAGCAGTATTTGCATATGTGGCTAGTTGTTGTATTAGAGGTAGTTTGCCTTATGGTTAATTCCGACTATGTTGGATCTACGCACTGCGACATACTGGTATTACACATGTTTTTAAAAGCATTGTTGCAGTTTTCTTGTAACGCAGGTGTTATAATTTATTTACTAAAAATAACGACTCACAGCAATCCCGGTTTTATCCTGTATTAATCTGTATTAATGTTAATTATCTGTGCCACAAATTAACAATCATTATGTAAAACTCTAAGGGCTTTGAGGGAGGAAAGGAGTTTTGAATCTTAGTCCTCCATTGCAGCCAGATTATCATTTTATTGCTGCTACTTTCTTAGCTAAATAAATGTAAAATAAATAAATCAAGGATTCGGTTCTTTGTCTGTCCCAAGTAGTGACATAAATATAATATTATATTTATGGATTATGTTTCTTTATTATCCGAACCATGACTTTCCAAACAGGCGATTTTCTTTCCTACATAAAAGATAAATGTGCAGAACTCAACTTGATACAGTCAAAGAAAACTCTTCATTACTCTGTAAGATTTTCTCGCATCTTATCAAAAAGATTTTAACAGTGAACATTTTAGTAGTTTTGAAACTACATTTTTGAACCATTTTCAGCATAACCAGCTGTTGATGGCCTTTTCCTGAGTCCAAGTTATTTCAATTAGATGACTATATAGATTATATAGTACAAACCCTTCCCCATCTGTAGCAACACACACAGCTGGTCGACTGACTCAAAGTTGATTGATTCATTTATCTGTTATTTTCAGGCTCAAAAACATTAAAAGTCAGCCATAATGTTAAATTTAAAGCAAAGCCTCTTAAACTTTGCAAATAAATTCTGCAATTAATTGTTATATTACCACTGCAGTAGGGATAATTGTTGCATTTCTGTTTCAAATAAAAGCAGTTGGATTGTGTTACACAATGTTTTAAAATGTTCCAATAAGCATTTGAACATTTTACTTGACATTGAAACTTGACATGAGAACCTCTTGTCGACTGATGCATGTTTAGGTGTCAGGGAAGTCGTCATCCCACAGCGTTGTGTGTTTTCCCAGGAACCGCAGCCATGTCAGACTTCATTGATAGCGAGGCCGAGGAATCAGAGGAGGAGTTTGAAGAGAGTGACCTGAAACCTAAGAAGACCCAGAGGTTCTTGGAGGAAGACGGTAAGATGTGAAAGCTTTAGCTCGAAACCTTTGGGGGCGTTCGGTTTTCTAATTTCTCATTTCACAACAGATGAAGAGGAGGATGTTGAGAACCCAGAGGAGCAGGATGAGCACGGAAATTTACGTGGACTAATTGACGATGATGATGATGAGGAGGGAGAGGGGGAAGAAGAGGCTGAGAAAAGCAACAGTGGTGGAGGAAGCGACTCAGAGGAGGAAGTTAAACATTGGCGGAAAAAGCGGAGTAAGTTTACTGGATGTTAATTTTAATGGTGTCAACTATCACTAATGAAACGATTGAAGGGTGTAATTATTTGTAGATGTAATAAATGTCTTCTAATTGTGTTATTACATGGATTACAGCAGAGATGCTCTGATCAAGATTTTTTGGTTCTGATTCTGACATTTGAATGGAAATATCCTTTACTTTACCGTTTAACTATTTTTTTATTATTGTGTTAAATTTGCTAAAATGATTAAACCACAAAGGCATTGTTGGCTATACTGTTGCAGTTCTTTTTTTCAAAATATCATCAGATGTATTTAGATTGACAATGACATATAGTACGTGTTTGAGCAATTTGTTCTTTCCAGTTTTGACGTCCTTTTAAATTGCAGAGCTGCTAGTTCTGAATACACTGCTGATAGAAAAGACAACACAAGTCAGAATGCAGTCACCATTAAAAAAGCTGCTGCTCCAGACTTTGGAGATGTTTTGAAGTGAAAAATGTAAAATGTAAAAGAGTGCAACATACTGCAAAAATGACTTAATAATGTGTAATTTAACAAGTCTTTCTGTTGAGAATGGTCGTTGTTTATTTAAAAGTGGCAAAGTCACACCCTTCATGTGAGAGTCAAGCAGAAAGGGCTGAGCTTTTCACTTCAAGTTAGAAATATTTTTTAGCTGCTGATGAATCCTTTGCTTTAAATGAACAAGCGTTCACTAACCGAACGTTTTCTTTTAATTACATTTTAGATAATAAAATGTTTATATTCTTACTTAAAAAGGGAGTTATGGATTATTTATCTGCATTTTATTTATTTTCCAACATTAAAATCTCCCTTTTCCAGCTCATATAACTGCAGTGTTTTGTTAATATGTGATTGAAAGCTCCTTTTGGTTTTTGTTTTTGGTTAACTGGGTCTCATCAGCTTCAGCATAATGTCACCAGATGTAAACTTCAAATGAAACCTGCACAGAAATTGACAAAAAGTTTTAATATTGTTTTGGAAAAATGTATCATCTTGAGGGAAAAAAATTAAATCTGCTCTCTTTACTCAAGTTTCTTCTACTTTAAATCCAGAGAAACAAAGGTTTGCTTAAACGGATATAAAAAAAAAATCTACCTTTATGTTTTCTTTTTTCAGAAATGGATGCAAATATATATTCAAATGGGATTTATTGGGAAGGTTGTGCAGTAAGGTACAGGGTAGAAATGGCTAAAAATGATTCTTAGTTTGTGACTGAACAACAAATAAAAAATGTTGAAGAATCATTTGTTTATTTATTGACAGCTCTGTAAATTCATCTCGTCTCAAGTCTCTTTCTTGTTGCCAAACCTTTTTCTTGTTTTTTTTTCGTAGCTTACGATGACTGCCTGGATGATGATGATCTTGACTTGATTGAGGAAAATCTTGGTGTCAAAGTGAAAAGGAGGGTAAGAAAATTAAATATTTTCCTCCTGTGTGGTTGCGCGCTGTAGACATGATGTTTCTGCTCATTCGTTGGCTCCTTTTTCAATCCCAAACCTGCTTATCGGCTTGTTTTATAGAAGAAGAAATATGACCGCGTTAAAATGCTGGACGACGATGAAGATGATGATGAGAAAGACTTGATCGCGGATGAGATTTTTCACGTTGACGGTGAGGGAGAGCTGGAGGACGGCGAAGCTGTCGACGAACCCATTCAACAAGCAGACGAGGAAGAAGAGGGCGAAGATGAAGAGTCAGGTTGGCAGAAAGATCTAAAAGAAATCCTATTATTAATTTTATAGTTGTAACTCTCTGTGTGTTAATGTGAGTGTGTGTTTGACCCACAGATATAGATGATTTTATTGTGGATGATGACGGACAGCCCATCACCAAGAAGAGGGGAAAGAAGTTCTCAGGATACACAGACGCGTGAGTTCTCAGATTTCTGCTGAAATTTATTGTCCTAAAAATGTTTCCAGCAAGACGCTTTTGTATATTTTTATGTTTTCTCTAAGAAATAAATCCATCAATGTGAAAGATTGACTTCAAGAATCCCTGAAAGAATGAAAACAGATTTTTCTTTTTGTTTTTCAGAGCCCTCCAGGAGGCCCAGGAGATTTTTGGCGGAGACTTTGACTTTGCCGACTTTGACGCAGACGCCTATGACCAGGGCGAAGAGGAAGAGGAGGATCAAGACGAAGAGGGCTGGGACCGGCCCAAGAAGCAGACCAAGAGGAGACAGGGGAGGAAGAGCATCTTTGAGCTGTATGAGCCCAGCGAGCTGGAGAGCAGTCACATGACCGATCAGGACAACGAGATTCGCTCCACTGACATGCCAGAGAGGTTCCAGGTCTGTGCTGCTGGTTCTGTTTGTGTAAACCCGATTTCCCATGTTGAACTTGGTGCTGTTGCTGGATCTGCTGCTGCTCTGTTCTGCAGTTGCGTTCAATCCCTGTTAAACCTGCTGAGGATGATGAGTTGGAGGAAGAAGCAGAGTGGATCTTCAGACACGGGTTCTCCACTCTGACCATCTCCATGCAGGTACTGGTTTCATTCCAGACCTCATTAAGCACAGACTGGTTATCGGAGTTGAGATATAGAGGAGCTCTACCTGCTTTTCTGTTTAATTAAGTCCAACAATTTATATAAACAGAAAAGCTGGAAGACAGTACCTACACTTTTTTGTTGCAGATTTTATTTTTACATTTTCTTTAAATACCCTGATGTTGTGGTGTTTTTATTCAAAATAATCATAGAATCAAAATCTAAAGACTTCATCCCTGTTTAGTCCACCTTTTGGGTCTCATTTTTTAGCTCCTTCTTCACAAAAATTAATGTTCTTTCTTTTTTGTTGACCACTAAAGGAAAGCACCGACTATCTTGATAGAGGAACGACAACAAACTTCAGCAGGAAAGGACCCAGCACCATTGCCAAAATCAAAGAGGCCCTGAACTTCATGAGAAATCAACAGTTTGAGGTGCAGTGGGTTTCATTTAATCATGAAACTTCAAATCGTTAATGAGTTGTTTCCGTATGTTTAGTTTGAATCTAGAACCTGACAGATTTGTTTTATATTAAAACCTTTCCTTCAGGTTCCATTCATAGCTTTTTACAGAAAGGAATATGTAGAGCCAGAGCTGAACATCAACGACCTGTGGAAGGTGTGGCAGTGGGATGAAAAGGTATTCTTAACATCTTTCAAAGCAATTTATCACAAGTTCAACACTTCAATAATTATAATGTACACATTGCTTCTTAATAAGCTTGATTATAAATATAATTTTTAATTTCCATTTGCATGATTTATCGTTTTTCTCTTTTCTCTCTCTACCAAAAACTGGATGACAAAAGTCTTCAATCTGTTATTAACTTTTTTATTTTCCTTCCTCTGATCAGTGGACGCAGCTGAAAACCCGGAAACAGAACCTGACCCGTCTGTTCCAGAAGATGCAGTCCTTCCAGTTTGAGCAGATATCTGCAGACCCAGACAAACCGCTGGCTGACGGCATCCGTCCTCTGGACACAGCCGACATGGAGAGGTACTGATTGTTTCTGACTGGACTTCACAGAAAAACACACAGGAGTGCAATAAAGTTTATTTTTTAAATGTATTCTTGTCTACCTCTCAGTTCTGGAAAATTCAAACATCTTTTATCACATTTTCAAGGCTGAAGGACGTGCAGACTCTCGAAGAGCTGAGCGATGTTTACAATCACTTTTTGCTCTACTACGGCCGAGACCTCCCGAAGATGCAGAATGCTGCAAAATCCAAGAAGAAGAAGCTCAAGAAAATCAAAGAAGTGTCAGAAGATGGTAAGCAGGATTACACAAGAAAACCAATTTATTATTTCCTGGTGAGTTAAAACTTTGTTGGCCGTGTTCTGACTTTCTCTAATTTTAGGAGAGGAAGAGGAGTATGAGGTTGAAGAGGAGGAGGAGCAGAAAGGTCCTGACCTGAAGCTGGCGTCTCGTAGGGATATGTACAGCATCTGTCAAAGCGTTGGACTCGGTTAGCCACTTTTCCTGCTGCACATACCACCACGCCCGTATCAGAACAACACCGTTATATTTCTGTTTCCATATTTCCACCAGACGGCCTGGCTAAAAAGTTCGGATTGACCCCAGAGCAGTTCGGAGAGAATCTGCGAGACAGTTACCAACGCCACGAGACGGAGCAGTTCCCCGCCGAGCCGCTAGAGCTGGCCAAAGATTACATCTGCAGTCAGTTCTCGACTCCCGAGGCGGTGCTAGAAGGGACCCGGTACATGGTGGCCATGCAGATTGCCCGAGAGCCGCTGGTCAGGCACGTCCTCCGTCAGACGTTCCAGGAGAGAGCCAAGATCAACACCAAACCTACGAAGAAAGGCAAAAAGGTACGAGAACAAACAGAATGAGATTAAGATGTGGACATGTGGGAAAAAATAGTTTCCTAACTCGTCTTTTTTTCTTTCCAACAGGAGGTAGATGAAGCTCATTTTGCATATTCCTTTAAATATCTGAAGAATAAACCTGTGAAAGAGCTGAATGGGGATCAGTTCCTGAAGATGTGCCTGGCAGAGGACGAGGGTCTTCTTTCCATTGATATCTGCATAGATCTAATAGGGGTCAAAGGGTAAGTTAACAATAACTTCCCCTTTACTCTGATACCCCTACTTAAAATCCAGTTTAATAAATTCACTTCAGTAATCATCTAATTGGAGTTAGCAAACAGTGGTTGTTTTTATGTAATTTACTCTTGGTCTAAATGTGAGCGTTGTCCGAAGGCATCAGAGCTGAAGAATCTGCTCAACTAAATATTTTTGACTTTCATGTAATACATTTATGATTTTTCATTTGAAAAAAATTGAAAACTTTTTTTCTTTCTTTTGTTTTAAAAATACACACTACTTTGACATCGGTTTATTAGCTCTACTTCAGTTTTTTGTACATTACTGTCAATATTACTGAACTTATAGAGGGAAATAAAGAGGTTAATAAAATGATAAACTATGAGTTTTTAAGCAGCAGTTTCTTTCCTAACTCGTCTCTCTTGGTAAACTTCACAGCTTTAAAATCAGTAATGATAAGCTGAAGCTCACGTTCTCTAAACACGCCCGTGTTTTCATCTGTTTTCTAGGTATGCTGGAGACCAGACCTACTTTGATGAGATCAAGCAGTTTTACTACAGGGACGAGTTCAGCCACCAGGTGCAGGAGTGGAACAGGCAGCGAACTCTCGCCATAGAGAGATCTCTCAACCAGTTCCTTTACCCCCAGATGGCCAAGGAGCTTAAGAGCAAACTGATCGCTGAGGCTAAAGAGAGCATCGTCAAGGTAACGGCTCAGAAAATCCACAATAAGCCTTTTAACACTCACTAGAGTTTTACATCAGATTACCACCAAAGCAAACGTCTTGCTGATACATTTTTCTGAAATGATTACTAAATAACTTGTTTCTCAATTTGTTTTTAAAAGTCCTGCTGCCGCCGGTTGTATAACTGGCTGAAGGTGGCTCCTTACCGGCCCGACCAGCAGGTGGAGGAAGATGATGACCTGATGGATGAGAGCCAGGGGAAAGGCATCCGTGTGCTGGGTGTGGCCTATGCTCCCAGCAGGTTGGTATCCAACAGTTATTTATCTTTTGCTAAAATTTATACAATGCAAGTTAAGTTTGAAGATAGAAAATCAGGTAGCGTTCTGCTTCCTCTGACAGAGACACACCAGTTTTCTGTGCTTTGATCAGCGGGGATGGAGAGGTGGTGGACTTCCTTCGCTTGCCGTACTTCATGAAGAGGAGGAATGCCTTCAGGGAGGATGAGAGAGAGAAAAAGGTTCAAAAGGAGAAATTGGTGTCGATTTTAGATGTTCAGATTTGGTCTCTGAGTGTATTTCTGAAATATTCCCCTTTTTTCTGTTGTCTCCATCACCTACAGGCTCACGACGTTGAAAATCTGAAGAGGTTTCTTTCCAGCAAGAAACCTCATGTGGTGGCTGTTGCTGGGGAGAATCGGTGAGAAATTGGTTATTTTATTATATCAGTGTCTATTGATGCCTATGGGATGAAGGATTTTCAATAAAGTATTAAGAATGTATCATTTTCAACACTTAAGTAACGTGATTTTGTGGCCAAATAAATTGACAGACATTTCAGTGCAGAATTTTGTTAACTGCATCCTCCATAATAGTTTCATTTCACATCCTTTGTGTGTCTACAGGCCACAGAGATAAGTAATAGTAGTCTCCACACTCTTCTAAACTGAGATGTTTATTTTACCCACGCCAGCATCCTGGCAGCTAAATATAACTGAACAGGAAATGCTGAGTGTACTTCCGGAAATCATCAGATTTATTAGAAGTTATGACGGATATAAGAGGCTAAATATGAGCTTTCTGTGCAGAGATGCTCAGATGATCATGGAGGACATCAAGAGGACCATCAGTGAGCTGGAGCAGGAGTCTTCCCTGCCGGCCGTCGGAGTGGAGCTGGTGGACAACGAACTGGCCACGCTGTACATGAACAGCAAGAAGTCAGAGGTAAATTCTTGATTAATCCTGCAGACTGAGTTTTATGCCACATTTTAACCATCAGTGGAGATTTTATAGTGTATTGCTGGTTTTCATCAGAACCTTCTTGTTTTTGCAGAATGATTTCAGGGATTACCCTCCCTTGCTGCGACAAGCCGTCTCCGTCGCCAGGAAGATCCAGGATCCTCTGATAGAATACACTCAGGTCTGCAGCACTGATGAAGACATTCTCTGCCTCAAGTTACACCCACTGCAGGTGAGACATCCAGGAGGCTGATACATAAACTTTAACCCTTAAATCACATTTAAAAGGCTACTGTAACAAAAATGCTCATTTCAACTCGGTTGGACAGCACTGACTTCAAACTTTATAAAAGTAGTGTTTTTATATTGGTTTTGTTTTTTATTTACTTCCAAATAAGACCAGATTTATGATAAATCATTTTCACCATAATTTTATGCGCATTTTTCGCATTTGCTGCTCATTCAGTGAACGTTTTGTGACCAGGAAGTGCTTGATTGCATTATGACACCCATTTTTCCAATTTTCTTAAATGCACATTTGTGAAACAACCAATGACAAGTTTTTGTCGGTGAGCCTTTCTCACGTGGTGCGAGAGGCTCTGGGGAGAGTTTTGGAGATGGGAAGAGAACGGCGTGCAGTGACGTTTACTCTAACACACTATTTTAGTTAGAGTTCCTGAGTGTGTTCAGACCCACAACCTTAGAGGCCTAATGCTAATAAATAGGCTTGGATTTTTTTATGCTCATCATTTTGTGCTTTGTTTGTCAAACAAACATGGCGTACACATAAAGCACATATTCATGAATGATTGCTCTTTCTTAGGAACATGTGGTGAAGGAGGATTTGCTTAACGCTCTCTACTGTGAATTCATCAACCGGGTCAACGAGGTCGGTGTGGATGTGAACCGAGCGATTGCCCATCCCCACACTCAGAGCCTGGTCCAGTATGTCTGTGGTCTGGGTCCAAGGAAGGGAGCCCACCTCCTCAAGGTCTGGATTTTATTGTTCATTTCCATTAAAATCAAACATTTCTGCATCATCTTTTGTCTGCGGACCATCTGAGCGCCGTGTTTGTTTTTATCTGGGCAGATCTTAAAGCAGAACAACACTCGTCTGGAGAACAGAACGCAGCTGGTCACAATGTGCCACATGGGACCCAAAGTTTTCATCAACTGCGCTGGTTTCATCAAGATCGACACGGCATCACTCGGCGACAGGTTGGTGCATTAACGTGGGATTTATAACAATAAAAGTGTACTTCTATTGTTTTATCTTATTGTTTTATCTGAGAGACAAACACAAAAGCAGAAATGTTGGTATCTATGGCATATTGTTGCTTCAGTTTGTTTTTTATCAACATCTCTCTGAAACTCACGACAGTACGGACTCCTACATAGAAGTGCTGGACGGTTCTCGGGTCCACCCTGAGACGTACGAGTGGGCTCGCAAGATGGCCGTCGATGCCCTGGAGTACGACGAGTCTGCAGAAGATGCGAACCCAGCCGGAGCTCTGGAGGAGATCCTAGAAAACCCGGAACGCCTTAAGGATCTGGACCTGGATGCCTTCGCTGAGGAGCTGGAGAGACAGGTCAGTGAGAGACAAGATGGTCAGATGGTGAAAACGTTGTCAGAGTGAAGTAAAGCTGAGGAGGCGGGCGGTCTCTTTCTGCTTTTTTCCCCTACCTGTAGGGCTACGGCAACAAGGGAATCACACTTTATGACATCCGAGCAGAGCTGAGCTGCAGGTACAAAGACCTTCGGGTTCCTTACAGAGTTCCCAACACAGAGGAGGTCTTCAATCTGCTCACCAAGGAAACCCCAGAGACCTTTTATATCGGTACACATACACTCCCAGCAATCAGCAAACCTCTTTGCAGTAGAAATCCTAAACCCCACAGGTGAAAATGTACTCCATTGTTTACATTTCTGCACTCTTTTTCTTTCAGGTAAGCTAATAACGAGTGTAGTGACCGGTATAGCTCACCGGCGGCCCCAGGGAGAGAGCTACGACCAGGCCATTCGGAACGACGCTACAGGCCTGTGGCAGTGTCCCTTCTGCCAGCAGGACAATTTCCCCGAGCTGAGTGAGGTACCAGAGCCACTAGAAGGAAACAAATGAACTCTCAGAGCTGAGAGTCGTCTTTGTTCCTGACATTTTCTCTTCGTTTAGGTGTGGAATCACTTTGACAGCGGCTCCTGTCCCGGTCAGGCCATCGGGGTTCGGAGCAGGTTAGATAATGGCGTCCAGGGATTCATTCCAACCAAATTTCTGAGCGACAAAGTGGTGAAACACCCCGAGGAGAGGGTCAAGGTGAATCCATGTTTGATGGATGGTTTGATTTGCTGACTTTTTTTTATTTTGTGTACTTCACCTGCAAAAAAAGAACTCCACTACCAGTCCTATAAACCTTTAACTTGTGTGATTTTTTTAAAAAGAAATGTTTGTCTGTTGCCTCAGGTGGGCATGACCGTTCACTGCAGGATCATGAAGATCGACATCGAGAAGTTCAGCGTTGACCTCACATGCCGCACCTCAGATCTGATGGACAAGAACAACGAGTGGAAGCTTCCCAAGGACAGCTACTACGACTTTGACACGGAGGCTGAGGACCAGAAACTGGACGAAGAGCTCAAAAAGAAACAGCAGCGCACACGTTAGTATAAACAAAAAGAGTTTATACACACGTGCAATGGAGCTCCTTACTATTGCAGTTCTGGTTTCTCCCTTCAGCATACATAAAGCGTGTGATCGCCCACCCCAACTTCCACAACATCAGTTTCAGCCAGGCAGAGAAGATGATGGAGACGCTGGACCAGGGAGACCTGATCATCAGGCCCAGCAGCAAAGGGGAGAATCATCTGACCGTCACCTGGAAAGTAAGAGAGACAGACAGGAACATGGGGATGGGGAAATAATTCAGCTGATAAAAAAAGAAAACATAAATCTCAAAATAAATTATGCTTTGGATTACTTTTATTAATCCATTCTTGTTTAATTTGTCTCCATCCTCCGTGTTTGTGTTTTATTAGGTGGCTGACGGCATCTACCAGCATGTGGATGTGAGGGAAGAAGGCAAAGAAAATGCTTTCAGCTTGGGCCACACACTCTGGATCAATACTGAAGTGAGTTATTTTACTTCACATTTAACGTTTGGAAGTATTCTTGTGGTTGCCACGTCTTTGAAAGACGACTTCTTGTACCGCTTTGCAGGAATTTGAAGATCTAGATGAAATTACAGCTCGGTACATTCAGCCGATGGCCTCGTTTGCTCGAGATCTGTTGGGACATAAATACTTCCAGGATTGCAACGGAGGAATTAAGGAGGTATACATGGATTTCTTTCTTCTATTGTCTTTAGATTGTCACTTATTTATGGTCCTCTGTCTTCTCATGCCGTTTGTTTTGTTCTGTCTCTGATAGAAAATGGAGGAATTATTGATCAGGACGAAGCGAGAGAAGCCGACTTTCATTCCTTACTTTATTTCAGCCTGCAAAGAGCTGCCAGGAAAGTTTATTTTGGGCTACCAGCCTCGTGGAAAACCTCGGTAGGTCGAATTTCTCGTTGTAATAATGGGTTAGTGAAATGATTTTACAAAGAACACTGAATTTCCTTTTAGAGACGGACAGATTCTGATGAAAAGTTATTGTTTGTGGTGGATTCTTTGGACCTAACAAACCACCATCCTCCACAGAATGTCAGGCAGAAAGCAGCTTTTAACTTTACTGTACCTCTAAATAAAGTCATCTTTTAGTAATAAGAAATAAAACAATAATCTGAACTATTTTAATTGGGGCAGAAGAAAAGCAAAATGAAAACAATCCTGTAAAATAAACTGTTAAAGCTAAATGTTCTTGTTTTTCCCTTCTGCCTGTAGGGTTGAGTATGTGACCATCACCCCAGACGGTTTCCGCTACCGTTCCCAGATCTTTCCCACAGTGAATGGACTCTTTCGATGGTTTAAGGACCACTATCAGGAGCCGGTGCCAGGTATTGAAGCACTAACTTCCACTGTAAGAGCCTCATAAATCCGTTAAAAGCATCACTGAGGTCTGACATTTTCTCCCCCTTCAAAGGTATTACTCCCACCAACAGCAGCAGAACCAGAACCCCTGCATCTCTAAACGCAACACCAGCCAATATTAACATTGCAGGTGAGTCCAGATTCCATCCACACTAAAATCCTGGTGCATTTTTTATTGCAACATTTTCCCTCCAGTGTTCGTGCAGGTGCTTGAAATCCTTGAAAATGTTTTCAAGGGTTGGAAAGTGCTTGATTTCTGCATAAAGTCATTGAAAGTGCTTGATATTCAAACTGTACAGTTTGATTCGAATCCTAAATTTGGAAACATTTTCATGCACCCAATGATAAAAAGATGAATAAATTTTTTTAAGGCTTTCTAGAGTTAAATCATTCTTTTCTTGTTTTGACATTTAGAACTTGCAGATTAAATAGAAGCTAAGTTTTCTTTTTGTAACTTTAAATACTTTGCTAAGCATTTAATTTGAGCAGGAAGGTTGTTTATTGTAACATCATAAATATCTATTATTTGTAATGGCTCAATTGATTTGTGTAATCGGAATAGAAGTTGGGTTATATTTTAACGTTAAACGTTATTAAAATTACAGGAGTTTTTTGTTGAATTAGTTCTTAGTCAATAACTAAACTAGTTTAGTCAAACTAGTTTAGTAATTTGACTAAACTAGTAGTACTAGAAAAGTGAACTAGACTTTTCAAAACTTTTATTTTTATTTTTGTTTACCCTAGAATGTAGAATACTATCACAATAACAGTAATAAATAAAATCATACAATAGTGAATGAAGAAGTCCTTAAAAAGTGATTGAATTTTACAATAAGTGTACGAACTCTGTCCCTCCTTCCTCCTCAGACTTGACGCGAGCCGTCAACGCCCTCCCACGCAACATGACTTCCCAGATGTTCAGCGCCATCGCCGCGGTGACGGGCCAGGGCCAGAACCCCAACGCCACCCCTGCACAGTGGGGCTCCAGCCAGTACGGCTACGGCGGCAGCACAGGAGGAGGGGGAGGCAGCTCCTCTGCTTATCATGTAACTGTTGGGGCTTAAAGCAGACTGAATAAAGCTTCATTTCATGATTTCTAGAGGATGCAGCAGTCTATTTGTGATGATAAAGGATACAAGACGGCCTGAGCTCTTGTGGTATTAGTGAACAGGAGGCTTAGAGAAAATCGCTGCAGCTCATGATAATGTCACCTTCTGTTTATATACAGCATTACCAAGAGTAAGTGAAACATTAGCAGTAAGACATCAGTGACCAGTTGTGGAAGCTAAAACTTTATTACACTCCGAAGCCGAGTCATTTTGAGATAATTACAGATGCACTTCAGCCACACATATCAAAGGATTTAATTCCGAGATATTTGTTCCTCGCAGGTGTTTGCGACACCACAGCAGCCCATGGCGACGCCCATGATGACGCCCAGTTACTCCTACACAACGCCAAGCCAGCAGCCCCTCGGCACCCCTCAGTATCCGGGCTCCACCCCCCAGTCCTCACACGTACACGCCCACCCACACCTGCCACATCCCAGCCATCACGGCGCTCCCAGCAGCCACCACGGCCACGCCTCCGGCACGCCGTCGTCCTCCTCCTCGTCCCGCAGAGGAACGCCGCAGCAGCAGCAACAGCCGACGCCGCCGCAGCCAAAGTGGGTTCATCTCCTGAAACACTTATTTTGTTCTCAACAGTTAATCAATGATTGTCAATTAATGGTTTGTTAGATTAAAATTTGTCCCAACTGATTAATTAATAACCAGAGGTGAGGTAGTCATCTAGGAGTAGCACTACTTCAACATTTTTTACTCAAGTAAAAGTAAAAAGTAGCCGTCCAAGAAATTACTCACACATACATGCCGTCTTCATTCAAGAGAAAGCTCAGGTTTTTTGGAAAATAGCTGCTTGGCAATTAATCATTAGTTGATCTATAAGATCAATGAACTTTATATTAAATCATTAATCCATACCTTGCGTCCCTGTTCTGAACTGAGGCTTTTCTGACTGTGTTGGTGTTCTGCCACTAGGTGGCGGTGGGGAACCTACAATCCTGACATCCCTCTCTCTCTCCTCCCCCTGCAGGCCGAGCAGCAGCGCCTCCTCCTCGGCGGCGGTCGACTGGGGCAAGATGGCCGAACAGTGGCTGAAGGAGAAAGAAGCAGAGGACAGGAAGAAGACCCAGAGGATGACGCCGCGGCCTTCGCCCAGCCCCATGATCGAGAGCACGCCCATGTCCCTCGCCGGAGACGCCACGCCCCTGCTGGACGAAATGGACCGATAGGACACAGAGGGGGGCGTTGCTGCACCCCCTCACCCCCTGTACTTCATCCTTTGTACTGCCTCACCTGGATAACCCTTCACCCTTTATTCCGTTCAGGTATTCATGCAGCAGTCGACATGGTGTCAACATTCATGCCACCTCATTTCCTGCTGTCATCTCATACCAGGTGTTTTATGTCCTCTCCTTTTGCCAATCTCCTCTGGCTGCAAAGCGTTTTTGCATGTCATGCAGAAAAGTAGTACAAAGATATATATATAAAAGAAAAAGAAATACTTGAAGTTTCAGTTACATTTGGAAAATGGACCTGCACAGACACTGACAGACAAGCTGTCCTATCTTTGGTTCTGCTTTTAGTTTGATCTTTGAGCGGTTTTGGCAGAAGGGAAGCGTCGACATGTGGAGTTTTGAAAGCAGTTGCCAAAACAACGCTTTGCCAAGCCAATCAGGAAATTTAATATTTGTACGGAAATGCGTCAGTATGAATAAAGACTTCTTTTTTTCTTTGAACTTTAAGACTCTGCTCGTCACATCTGTCAAAATAAACACAAACTTAACTGTACAGACTGATAGCGAGTTAGCGGAGCGGGGTTTCTAAAGGACAGACATGGGCTAATGCTAATTGTGTTATGATCAGCTGACTTTGGGCCCTGCTAGAAATCCCCTGATGTGAACATGAGCAACATGCCTCTCTGGAAACAGTGGCGCCCCTTAGTCACCTTTTTGTTTTAAAAGTTGTTGATATTTTTATAGATGTTTGACAAAATCCTAGTTTTGTCAGTGACACGTCTTCAAGTTTATCCGAACTTGATGCATTTTAAATGTTTCCGGTTTCACTTTACCTGGAGTTATGTTTACCACTCTAACTCGTCATGAGACAGTATCAGCAAAATGTTTCACACCTGCAGCTGTGAATTTACAATGCTTCAGTGGACGGTTTAGTTTTTGCAACACTACTGGAAGAAGATCCGATCAGACAGATTCCTGCCTACTCTGTTCATATTTCCAACTCTCTAATATGCAGAACTGCACTCATTTATTTCAGTAGAATGAATATAATATAAAAAAAACACATTCTGTGATCGTCTTTTTGGCATTTCAAGGCCGCTCTGCTTCCCTCTTGACTCGTGTCTGTATCCCACAGGACAAGCAAGCAGCACTGGTTTGTAATGGTGTGCTTAAATCCGCGTTGTGCAACGTATCATGGTTTCATGAGATGCATTTTCTTTTGAAATAATGTTTTTAAGTAAGCAGACTTGGTTTGAGTTGCCAGGTTACGATACTGAACCTGAGGGACTGGTTGGTTGTCAGCAGCAGTTGGTTCTGGTAGAGAAATGTCGTCTCTGATTCTGCTGATGACCTTTTCTACCTGATATCTCTTTAATAAAAGTGTTCATAGTAAACTCTTTGTCTTGTTCATGCCTAATTAAAAACACAGAACCTATGGAGATGGGATTAAAGTATCAATATGTTTGGTGCAGCCGTTTTAACTGTAAAGTATTTGGTGATCCTTTCATGAAACCAGTAATAGAAATATTAGCAGAAGAGCAAACACACTTGAGTCTTGGGGTTTGCAAATATTAACTTATTATTGCCGTTAGTAATTCTTAGTGTAAAACCAATGAGCTGAAATAAAATTTGAATGTATTTTACAGGCACAAAGTACCATTTTTTAACACAATTATGAAGCGTAACTTCAAAGAAATTTGACTTGAAATTGGGGTTCTGTCTCTTTAAGAAGCTCTTACTCTTTCCAATACAACAATGCTCCTCTATTAAGCCATTAGCAATATTTTTTACCTGGGTTGGATTGAGAAGCTCAGCAGATCCACAGATCCATTGTTGCTGCCGCTAGTCTGGAGGGACTGACTAGAGGAGGTGCAGGGGAAGAAATAACATTTTCCCCTTTAATATCTCTGGTATAAAGAGATATTAAATAAATACTTCTCCATGCCTTTTAAATCTTATCAAGTGATTTATTAACTTACATTTTTAAGTGTTCAATGAATTGCAAAAACATTTCAATGCTTTCTCCAAAGATATCCAGTTAAGCCCAAAATTATTCATACTCCTGGTGTATTATGAGTTAATGTAATAATTTTACCAGAATGTTTCCTCTGCCTGGAAGAAATATTAACATTGGAGTGGCTCAGTCAAAGCCCGAAAGAGGAACGCTGGAGATTAGGGTAATGGCAAGGAGGCCTTCCAACCTCTAAATCAACCAGGAGTTTGAATCCTTTTGGGATTAAATGTCCAGCAGAATAGTTTATGAAGATGAAGCTTTCCTTTCCATTTTCTGAGACTCTCCCACCAAACAATCCTTCCACTCCCAGATCATATGAGCGCTTCTGTCGGAGCGGAGAGAGGCACGATGGGAATGACGGTGGTCATTTGATCCGATGTATGCATCACATTAGCAAGCGCAGAGACACATGACCAGAGGTCAGCAGGGAGGAAAAGATACAGAGGATGATATTCAGACAAATCCTCTCCTAACGGGATAAAATGTTGGTTCACACAGACGACGTTCTTGTGAAGTGCTGCTGTGGTTTTGGGAAAACTATCTTTATAATCCTGAATACGACAAAGAATTACTTGTTGCCGATCTGGTCAGCACTAAACATTCCTGAGAAACACACAGTTTGAGTCATTCTGCTAACAGACTTGTTTACAGGCTCAATTGGAGGCATTATGTTGGAGCTACTACTTGGATCATGACAAATATTTTCTCAAGTGGTTTCCTGGATCCTGCAGCTCAGGGGATCCACACCAGTTTGGCTCCAGTAACCGTGTAGCCGCACCAGTGAGATCAGGCTTTCTCAACAGCAGTTGGCCTTCTTCTTTTGTTTATGAATGGCTTCTGAGCTGTCTGTGATTCCTGTGTGCAACAGAAATACACATCAGAAAATCTTCAGATTTCTCACAAATATCAAATGTAGCAAATCAAGAATTTGTTTTTCAGCTATTGTGTGCTGCATGCATATTACTGCCTGGTTACTGACAACAAATAGATGGAAAAACACAACTAGCTGCACAGGAAACAGAATAATGGACTTTATTCAATAGACCAACAGAAGGTAATGTTTGACTGAAGGGGAAGAAAATGACTTCAAACCTAAAATAATAGATCATTTCCAATCTGATGATTAATATTTTTTTAATTTCATTTATCGTTTACTGTTGTTTTATTTTAAATATTTAAAATATCTTCCACTTTAGAGTTTAAAATAGAAGATATAAACTTGCATTATCACTAAGTATAATACAGATGTTCTCTGTTTAATCCGACTGAGCTTAAGACAGTAAGTTTAAGCAAAAGGAGAGTTCTTCAAAGTACTGACACTGGGAGGGAAGACAGTTTTCGGTCAATTAATCTTTGAAAACAATGCATCCTTTTTCTGCTTCACAGTCACGCACAACTTTCTGTTGGTCTGTCACATAAAATCCCAATAAAAGACATTCAAGCTTGTGGCCCTAATGTGACTTTTCCCCAGTTAGGACGTCATTAGCCTTAAACTAATGATTTTAATAATTTCTTTTAGCTTTGGTATTTCAGCTGCATAAAAAAAACATTTCTTTAAACTCTTCATGAGAAAACAAACAGACAGCAGCTAACTGAACTCACTGATTATGTCTTTGACGTGTCTCGACCCACTTCTCTCAAGCTCAGCCAAAACATTCGCCTCAAAAGTCAAAGAAGCCACACGAAGGAAAAGATTCCTGACTCCGTCTCCTGAAACAACAAAAAGGAATCAAATGATTCAGATGCAGGCTTACTGGTCTGACTGGAAACACTTTATTGCCCACCTGACTTTGCAGACACGGCCCAGTACTCTGCTTTGATTTCCTCTGATAGTCTGATAGCTTCCTGTTCTGTCTCAGCCAACTGATCAGGAGACTAAAATAGAGAAATAAAACATCAATGCTTACATCTTTCAAGACAAATAATCAACTCAGGATTGGCAGAACATTTAGTGTCTTAGATCACCTCTCTTTTTCAGTTCATGATTCAGAAAAAGTCTTTGATTTATTTATGAAAATAAATCAATCTGTAAAGGGGGCAACATTTACAGATTTACTTCAGAGCATTAAGCTTATTTTAAAATTAAATTGAAGTTATAATTTATTTAGGGGAAAATGTGCTCAAATCAATCTGGCTGTAAGTGAAAAGGTAATTCCCCCCCAAACATTGCTTTAAACTGTAATTAAGAAGTTTCTACAACTGGAGATGAATCTTTGCAATTCAGACTTTAACTAGACCCCATAAAAGCATTAATCATACAAAACTCCCACGTTTGAAATACTTAACCCAGATGTGACGAGATACTCTACTTTTCAAAGTTTTTTAAAAACAATCTCTCAACATTTTTCTAGGAAATGTGAGATGTGTGTTTGCCCATTTCTTTTTTCTTATTCAAAATGTAAACATTTGTCCAACTGATTATTTTATCTATAACACATGAGCAATCTTCCAGACATGGATCTGTTGCATATCAATTTTTGTCAAAGACATCAAACGAAATGATTTGCTCCATCTTGACTGATCTGTTAGCTAATCACACGGTTCAGCTCTGATCTCTGTTCGCAGCATCTTTCATTAGATTCACCCACGCTCAGGTCTTTCTTGGTCCCGACGAGGAACAGCAAAACACTGGACGGATCGTTTTCCTTCATGGCATCCTCCAGCCACTCTCTGCACACACAAACCCACAAATTTAGATGCAGGAAGAGAAGGAAATATTTTAAAACAATGTGATACTGCATACCTGGCATGCGCTAATGAGTTCACACTGCTCAAGTCAAACACCACCATGATGGCTGGGGACACAGTTTGATTAGATGCAGCTCAGCTCAGTTTAAATCAGGATTATTGCAGCTCTCACCTTGTGCTCCTCTGTAATATGTTGAGGCGATGCACTTGAAGCGCTCCTGACCTGCTGTGTCCCACCTGGAAAACGTTAAACACACTTTCAAAATAAAAGCACGCACACTGGCAGCTCATTACTGTAAAGTTACACTAAATCAACACATTGAAGGGAACTTAGATCCAACTCAACAGTCTAAATTGTTAGAATCTCATGTTTATCTAATTATCAAATAAAAGGGAGATGACAGATTTCTTTGTGATGCATGATGACCACAGATGTGGATAAATCTGTTGCCATTTCAGGACTTACAGCTGCAAACTGAAGGGAACGCCAAGCACCTCGAAGCGCTCCATCTCAAAGTCCACCCCGATGGTCGCTTTGTAGTTCCTGTCGAACGCTCCTCTGCAGAACCTGAAGAAGAAACCAGGAAAACTCAGAACTTTGCAAATAAAAGCATTAAAAACATTTCAGAATCGAAAACAAGCTCTGTGTGTTTTTCTGTATCAACACATAGGTTAATAATTGTGATTAATTAATTACATAGAGCACACAGTAAGGAGCAAAACAACGGTGATAAAACTGTCCAGAACTGATTAAGTTATAAACGTTATGAGATTAAAGTCTCTCATTTCAGAAGAATGCTCATTACAGAGAACTTGTTTTAATTTCTGTAACATAAGTTTGAAAAATTGCTTAAAATTGACCATGTTTGAGATAAAACTGTCTTTCACGTTTTCACATTGTTTCATTCAGATTTTATGTGACAGCCCAACACAAAGTGGTCCATAATGTTGACAATTTTCTCCTTTTGTTTGGACTAAATTGGGTTTTTATTCTCTCTGTTTTCTCTTCATGAAGCTTGTTACAAGAAACTTCTAGACTGACATAATTAATCCTGCTTAGTGCTTTTAAATCTAAACTAAAGGTTCTTGAGGCCGGTTTTTTGACATACATTTTATTTATTTGTTGTTGCGTCTCGGCCAGGACTCTATTGAAAAAGAAGTGTTTTTTTATTTATTATTTATTAAATAAATAAAAAGTACTCTGACAGTTAAATGGAAGGAATTTTTTTCTGAAAGTAAAAATCTGAAAGATAAGCATAGTGAGTATAAATTAGAGCTGATAATAAAATAATAATAATAATAATAATAATAATAATAATGCACCTCATACAGCTTCGACGCTAAAAAGCATCAGTATTTTTCCTTCCACTTTACATAAAATCTCAATATAATTCCTTGAAGTTTGTGGTTATAATGTGAGAAAATGTATGAATGGATAGAAAATATTTATTGTAATGGACTCTGTGTGATTATCAAGTAGTTTAAACTTTTCCTCACCTGCTGATTAAACAGGTTTTCCCAACAGAAACGTCTCCCACAACGATGACTTTGGCGATGTTAAAGCTGAAAGCAGAAAGCCTGAAGTGTCAGAAAATACATTTAACTTTGTAAACTTTTGGATATTTTTTGCCTCTTTTTTCCTTTTTTTCAGAATAATGTTGTCAGATATGGTAGGCTTTGCAGATGTCTATCAGCTGATCCCTGAGACATTCTTTAGTGTGACTTCACGGCCCAAACCAGAGCTAATTCATTTATCTTCAACACATATCTCAGTGTAGAGTCTGTAAAAACGGATCTTACCTGACGCCATCTGTCTTCTGAACCTGGCATGCAGCTCTCACCTGTGGGTGGAAGCCGTCTTTGGTGTGCAGAGCTGCATTTGGACTAAAACACTAAAAACATATTAAACGGAAGAAAACCTTAGATTGGCTGAAAATCAAGAGAAATGCTGATTCAATCTGCACCCAAAGATTTCAGATTTGTGCTCAGATCAGGACTTCAACACATTGAAGGTTGCGGTTGTAATGTGGTAAAATGTCAAGCTGCTAGTTGCAAAATGATAGATAAATACAGAGAAACAGTCAACAATAAATAATGACTTTAGCCTCTCTTGTTTACTACCCCACTGTGTCTAAATCCCTTCTTAACTTATAACTACCTTTATCTAATCTGATAAAACTTCAGATCGTGTTTTTGCAGAAATGTGCAGGAAGTACATTCCCAGATTTGAGTTATCCCTCAGAATTAAGGGATTTTTGAATAATTCTTGTTTTTATGGAATATTATTTGTGTTTACCAACCTTTGGGAGGTGAGTGATGATTCGGTCCTTCTTCACAGGAGGCAACATGCTGCCAGAGTTATTTTAAAACCTAAAGAGAGTCACTGCCACACTGTAGGAGACACATAAAGACATATTTTAGTGCAGGTACCAGTGGCAGTTTGCTATGTTTAGACTCATTTCACAGTTAAGGTCTTCACAGTTTGCCTGAAATACAAAATTAAAAGAAACTGTTCAATAATTTGAATTTGAATGGGATGGTGCATATTATTGAACTTAAAATATTTTTGAAATCTTACATTAATTTTAATAAATGGGCAGAATACATTTTAAATAAAAATGCCAGAAGCAAATTCTGTTGATCTGATTCTGAATGTTGTGCTCAGTAGATGCTAACATATCAGGTTTTAGAAGTCTACAAAAAGTCAGTTTGTTTTCAATTATTTTGACACAGATATTGTATTATTCAATCAGAAAATATAATAAATCTGTTCAAAGATTAAATATAAATGTGCTAAAAATAGGATTCAGCCTTCTTGGGTTCATACCTGCTATTATCTGAACTGAATCCGATGAACCTGAAATGAAGTTCAGTTCAGTCTAATGTTCTTCACATTTTCTCTAAATCAATAGGGATCAAAATCAGCTCATTGGACATGGAAGCAACAAAAATCCACAGAAAGTCATATTAAAGGCAGTCACTAACAACTTAAGAAAACCTGGAACATTAATGAAACCAGACATTTCTCCTTAATTACTAAAAAGATGGATGGAAACTGGGAGGCTGCCAGGAGTCTGACATTAACACTGAGGAATCTGCAGGGATTTCTCAAATATATTGTTTTCTCTGTGTTTAAGGAGAAAGCTTTTCACAAAGAAACCATCACAGGACGTGTTAAATCTCTTAAAACTCTCTGGAAGATGATGACATTCTCTAAATGGAGCTTTAGACCTCATTTCTAAAAAAAAAAACAAAAAAAAAAACGTTCTCTCCAAAATATGTTAACTTTGTACATTTTGTGAGGTTTGGTGAAATCATGGGTCAAAATCAGAGTTTTGACCCAAAACTATCTGATAAAGTTCAAGAGGCATTTCTGATCGAAATCAACAAAAGATTGTATTCATAAGCGAAAAGTTTTTCATGGCTTAACCAGGGTGCAGAACTAAGTCCCATGGATAATCCATGGGATTATCTGGAGAGATCTGTGGACAAGAGATGTCCTCAAATTCTGATAATTTGGACAATTTTTGCAAGGTGTTCCAACATATTACTACTTTAATGGTGTGCAGACTGATTTATCCAGGTTATTGCAATTTTTATGTTTATAAAAACATTTTAAAAAACTACATTCTTGTGGGTAATCGCTACAAGAGTGCCCCCCCCCCCCCCCTTTCAATTAATGGAAATAATGGAAAATTGCCATTATAAAGAAATAATGGCAATTTTATCCATTGTACATGCAAGGAAATTCAGCTAATTCAACACAGTCAAAACTTTCTAGCTGTTTTACTGGATCACCAGATTGGACAGAAAAAATTTTAATCTCTACAGAACAAACCAAAAGGATCTTTGTATTGAAATGCGATTTTTAAACACAAAAAGAAAGAAAAAAACTTTACCTGAAGCAGATTAAAAGGTGGTATTGTAAATGTGATACAACTCCAGAGATATATAGTAAAACAAAGCGCTCATAATGAGGAAGTCCGTCTCCAAAGACATTCCTCACAGACAAACTGGTCATAGACTGAACTCTAACTCTATTGGCGAGAAAGATGTGTAAACAGCACCCCCTAGTGGCATTTTGTTTTTTAACACACACTACGAAAGTCATTCAGTGTTTATAATGTTCATAATTTTTTCTTGTACTATTTATATTTTCTATTAACTTTATCAGATAAAGTTTGTGTCTGAAATTGGGGTTATCTGCTTACTTTGTTCCATAAAATATGCTCTTTTTAAAATAAAGAAAATAATGGGGTTTTTTTATTTTTAAGGGCGCGGTTGACGTCATATTACCGCGACTGTCGAGGTTTATAAAGCACACCAACCTCCTGCTCTTCCCTTTCTGCTTCTGCTCTATCTCGTGGAACATTGTCAGACGAGAGAAGTCTTCATTATTACAAGGTAAATAGTGAAGACTATTTACCATGCAAATTCAAGATGCTTTAAAACCGCTGCGTGTCGCTTTAGTAGCAGCGTTACTGGATAATCGTCGTGTCTTTAGTTAGCTGCTGGAGAATGTAGTTTAATGGGCCTCGGAGAGCCACGTGGTGGACGACGTTAGCACCAGATTTACTGCAAAGACTTAAGATTAAATTCTTGAATTGCCCAAGTTTTCTACTTTAAATGAATGTTAATTCTCAGTTTAATTGCATCTTTTATGCTACAAGTTATTAAAATCTTTCTCTTCCTTTTAGGGACCATGACTGTAACTAACTCAACAACCCCGTCATGTCTGGACCCAACTTCCTTCCTGAAAGGTAAAGGAATACAAAATGCTTTCAGCTGTTTTAGTTAAACTTTGTCAGTGATGAAAACTGTGAATAGGAAGTGCCGTCTGATGCGACAACTGACGATGTTTCTGTCACTGTTCTGAGCTTCAAAGTCCAATGGGTTTAGATTGTGCTGTTAACTACATCCATTCAATAAATGTACATTTTCCTTTACCAGATATTTTACTTCCTGGAAGCTGAAGAGGACAGAGTTGCGATGAAGGTACGTTCTTCTTATGTAGCTTTAATTGATGTAAATCTTGTTGCTTTTGTTATGATGAAACTTGAACTAATACAGCTGGAATTACCGGCAGATTGTTCAGTGGTGATCACTTAGTTTCTGAGCGCTAATTAGCAGTAACTTATTTTATGGAAGCAGATTGACTAATTGATTGATCCCAGCTAATTTAACCTTTGATTTCCATATTTTCTTTAAAGGTGCTAACATGGTGGCGAGTTAATTGAAATCTGGTTTCCCGCCAAAAATCATGGAGCCTCTCATTTGAAGTGGATCTTGGTAAGTTTTAACACATTTATAGCTATTATTCATCAGATTAAATTTCCCTTTCTGTCATCAGATGGGTTAAAACATGCTGCATCTTAGTTTAATAGAATTAAATGGAGTAGAAATTGACCTTGGTTGGTCAGAGCCCTGCTACTGAGCATCATTTGATCAGTGATGAAAACCTGGAATAGGAAGTGCCGTCAGATGCGACAACTGACGATTTTTCTGATCCAGCTTTCTGAGTCATTTAAAATTTATCAGAATTTTCTCAGCAGGAATATTTCTGCTCTAACTCTTTTTTTCTGTCCTGCAGATGATGCTGCCTCCTGAACACATGGATCAGAATGGAAGGTAGTCATTGTGTGTAAAATGTGTTGGACTTTGCTGTATTGTTGTGATGAAAGCTAAACTGAGAAATGCTGGAATTACCGGCAGATTGAACAGTGGTGACCCTTGGTTTTCTGAACATCTTGAATCGCAGCGTCAAATCTTCCTTTGAGTTTTTAGGGAGACTTAACTTTTTTTTTTTCTTTCTCTCCCTATGTAAGGATCGGACATGGAGGCTATCACATTTTGTCCACGTCTCTGTGGTAAGAGATGTATATTTAATTTAATCACATGAAAGTGTCATGGTGAGATTACCAGTGAGAAACAGGAAAATGTCTTGGTCTTTATACAGAAGGTTTCTCCTTCCAGGAATATTGAGTTTGTGTATCATAAGTATTAAAGAGGCTAAAAACAACTTCCTGTTTTGGTGCATCTGCTGTGGGATTCCTGTCTATCTGAAATCTAACTGATCTCCTTTTTCTCAGGTGTTGGAGCAGGTGAAGTTTGGAGAAAAATACCTGATTACTCCTTTTGACATCAGCAAAACCTGATTCTATAGTCATTTGGATTCTTGCTAATTGACAGTATTGCTAATCCTTCTGTCTGTGTTGTATGGTGAACTGTCAGGAACATCTTGAATGCTAATATTTTTAGGTAATGAAATATGTGTTTCTTGATATAGGTTGCTCTTGTATAAGCATGTAGTCTGGATAAAATGCTGCATGATTAAATATAGAAGGTGTTGCATATTAAAGATTCAACTGACTTGTCATTGTGGTCTGTTCATAAATCCATACCGTTTTAAAAAGTGTTGGAACTGGCATCTTTCCACTGTGATTAAATTACCACCATAACTGACGCACATACTTTGGATATTAAACATTTTTCAAGCCTGCAAAAACAAAAGGCTTGGAGTAGTTTCTAGTGCAAATATCACAGTACACTTGAAATAAGACTAACTTAAAAGTAACTTCAGCAACATATAGGGTCTTGTTTTAAGTAAATTTAATACTGGTTGGTGGAGAAACTTAAAACATGGAAAAAATCTGCCAATCAATCAAGTACTGTTCCATCAATATTAAGGAATTATTCACTCTATAAGCATCTATATCTTGATATACCTTAAAGTTTTTCTTCAAGTGTGATATAATTACTTGGTAAGATTGTTTTTTGCAGTGCAATAATTGCAGAGAACTCCACTGAGTTTCTGTATCACTTTTTCACACATGTGAACCTCAAAACACAATAATTCAGGCAGCAGGAGGTTGGACCAGAAATTTAATTAACTCATTACGCACTGAAGAGATACAAAAAACTGAAACTTTTCCCAAAGTATCCATCCAATTGCTTCAGCACCCTGGTAAAATATCTTAAACTTATCTCATATCTAATGGTGACTGTTCTTATCCAAGGAGAATAAAACAAAACTGTCATAAAAAGCACTACACATTTACTGGATTTTACCCAATGTGTCCCATTGGCTTGTTTTTTTTACTGACCTAAGTTTATTTTAACCTGCATTTGGCCTGTAAACTCTTCTGCAACAATGTGTTTTCATGTGAAGGGGGATTTTTTTTCCTTTTCAAAGGGATATTTACTCATTTCTACAGTATTTTGAGAAGTTAAAATGTGTTTAGCTTGTGCTCAAATCTGCAGACTAGATGGTTCAAAAACACGAGTGATAGTATTTACTGAAGTTTCTTTTTCAATGTTTTTTTGTGAATAATCCACTACAACCTTATTCTAATCTTATGAACTCAGATGAAAGTCAAGTGAAAAGCAGAGATGTTCTTGAGTTATGCATGGTGTCAGTCCTCCTCCTTCTCGATGTAGGTCTTATTTGCAGAGCGGGCCATCTGTCGGGCCATGTAGCGATCTCGTGCTGAAGTCACAGTCTGTTCAGTGCTGCGCTTTGCGAACTTGTTTGCCTTTTCCTCTGCCTCCTCACCCTCTTTTTCCTGTTTGTCATCTTTTTGCTTTGAGCCCTGCCTGACTGATTCCACATCGTCAGCATCTTCCTCATTCGCTCCTGCCTTTTCCCTCTCTGGCTCTTTCTCCCTCTCCTTCTCTTCCTCCTGATCTTTGTCCCTCCGTTTGTCTTCTTCTGAATTCCTCCTTTTATCCTTTTCGCCATTTTTCTCCAGCTCCTTCTCTCTCGGACTTCTATCCCTCTTCCCGTGCCTTTCTTTAGGACTTCTTTCTCTCTTTCCATGCCTTTCTTCCCTTTCCGAATCCCTTCTGCCTCTGCTTCTGTCATCGTCTCTACCTCTGTCTCTGTCCCTATCCTTCCGTCTGTCCCGGTCACTTCTTCTGTCTCCATGTCTGTCATCCTTTTCCCTCCCATGGTGTCTGTCTTTGTCTCTGTCCCTCCCTCTGTCTCTGTGGCTCTTCTTATGTCTGTCTCTGTCCCTCTCTGTTCCCTTCTCCTCTCCACTCCCGGATGAAGGCGACCTCTGCCTGTACTGACGATTTGAGTGAGCTGAGGCTCCACCTGGTTTATTAAATCCAGTCTTTGGCTTTTGGTCCTCCTCAGAGTCGCTGCCTGAGCTGGGGATGTTCTCCTGGGCTGGAGGGGACAGAGCAGGCGAGGTCCTCTCAGCTTCTTTTGAGGATTCTGAAGGTTGATTTCTGTGGATTGAAAAATACATTAAGAGAGATTTAAGATTACCAGAAGCTTTAAAAATAATAGCGCTTTAATTTAACTTAAGCTAACTTGTTAGCTGAGCGATCTGGAATCTCCTCCTCTCCAACAGTCTGATTCAGCAGGTGACGATAGAAGCCGCTCAAATCTTTCTGCTTCCTCACGTCCAGAGCAGCTAAATGGGAAAAAACCCCAAATATGTATAAATTATATCATCTCTTACATAAATATGAAATACTGCTGTCCAAACCCTTTACAAATTAAACACTCGGGTGTTGTGTGTCATGCTAATCTTATAATCCAGGGAAACAGGAGATGACAGAGCATCGATATCTGCCTTTTAGGACACTGTGATAACATTTAAAAAGCATTAGAGTATAAATGAATTAATTTTATTTACCTGGGGCACCAATAAAAAAAGATTTTATTAAAAAAAAGGAGAAAAAACAGAATAAATGTTTGGGTTGTGCAACCAAAGATTACATCAATGTAATGCATTTAAATAACTTTTTTGTATATATCTGTTTACATTTGGTGCTATTAAGTGTAGGGGCTGCTGTACCTAGCTTGTTACTCAATAAGAGAACTACACTAAGACATCTCCAGGATTAAAGGACTAATGTCTCAGCCTGATCTAGAGAAACTCATCCATGCGTTTATCTTTAGTCGCATTGATTATTGCAACAGCCTCTTCACATGTCTGTCCAACAAATCAATCAAACAGCTGCAGCTGATCCAGAACGCTGCTGCTCGTGTTCTCACTAAAACCAGGAAGATAGAGCACATAACACCAGTTTTAAAGTCCCTCCACTGGCTCCCTGTAGCTCAAAGAATAGACTTTAAAATACTGTTGTTAGTTTATAAATCACTGAATGGTTTAGCACCACAATACATTAAAGATCTGTTGTTGTTATATCAACCATCCAGGCCTCTCAGGTCTTCCGGTTCAGGTCTGCTCTGCATCCCCAGAACCAGAACCAAACGAGGAGAAGCAGCTTTTAGCATCTATGCACCACGAATTTGGAACAAACTTCCAGAAAACTGTAAAACAGCTGAAACAGTGAATTCCTTTAAATCTCGACTAAAAACCCACCTGTTTAGGACTGCATTTGAAACATAATCAATTACAAATTTAATGATAGAACTTGACTTAATGTAGTTTTTCATTATTCTATGTTGCATGACTTTGTATTTTTGTGTTTTTATGATGTAAAGCACTTTGAAATGCATTGCTGCTGAAATGTGCTATACAAATAAAATTTGATTTGATTTGATTTGATCAGCACAGAATCACAGAACAGATAAAACTGCAGCACAGCTCCATTTACTAATCTTTGCTGCTTTTTAACCTTCA
>CAEFZY010021081.1:0-39075 GCA_903066815.1 Brachyrhaphis roseni | reverse complement strand
GACACAGAACTAGAAGTAAATACACAGAAAAACACAGAGAACTCGAAAATAAACACTGAAAAACACAGAACCTGACAATCAGTTTTTGATGTCTAACAGTGATTAAAACAAACAACAAAAAGAAACGTTTTCTTCACTTCTTCCTGCAAACTTTGTGTCTTGTTTAAAAGATGCATTCTGCTTTGTAGAACTGAAGAATGGTCTAGTGCAGTAAAAGCATTAACTTTAAGGACAACCTTTGGCCAGATGAAAGAGGATGTGATGTTTCACAACTTAAACTGTTTGCAAACACATTGATGCGTTGATGGTCAGAAAAATCCACTGAAACATCATCCCAAGTCAAAGTTTCCACTTCGAAATGAGAGAAACTTTGATTCAAGGGAACATAAACAAGGGAATAACCAGATCTTGCCCCTGGGTCATCTTTGTGATTTTATGCTTAAATTACTGCTAAAGTATTTCTACTTTGCAGATATTACCTTTACAGCTCCTTCTCAAAGTTAAAAAAGCACATAAGCACAATGTCTACATATTAATATCCATCATCCATGACCTGATAAAGCGTCCTTTGCTCCCTCCATCTTCCTCTCTGTCGTTCCTGAAAGCTTTTTTTCGAGAGCTAGCTGAACTATTTTGGCCTTGAGTGAAACATGGCCGTCTGCGTTTTCTGCACACACACACACAGAACACCCCCTTCACGTGCAAACACACACCTCTTGTTCCTCTCATCTTCCCCCCATTCTGCGTGTCTCTGCGCCTCTGTACATCTCATTACACCCACAGCTTCTATAAGCAGCCCTCTCAGCCTCGTCTGTTCCCGCAGATGAAAATCTCGATTGAACCTCCGTTGCATTCTGTCGAGTGCCATCGTAATTTCGATGTACAGCTACTCACTTCAACAGCCCACCTCCTCTTCATCCCTCCCCTCCTCTCTCGCTCTCCATGTATTATGAAGCTGCCAGCGAGATATGATAAAGCAGGCTGCTTCTTCTTCTTTTTTTTTCTTTTTTTCATTTTTTTGATGTGTTCAAAGATTCTAATTACCCATGAGATTTGTGTACGGCTGAAATGACTCCCTCTGCAGCCTCTGCAGTGAGTCCCTCTGTTGTTCCACGCAGGCACACAATCAAGCTAAAATATTTCTTTGACAAGCGCAGCAACAACACAGAATAGCTCCTGCGTTTGAAGAGCTGAGGTTATATGTGGCTGTAAATAAATTTGAGTTTGTTGACAAATAGAGGTGAACGTGTTCAGGTAGATTTTCTTGTCGATCTGATGAAGCTGATAGGAAGAATAAAATGAGTTATTCATATTTACATACTAAATTAATTCATTCAATGCATGAGGTCAAGATACTGGCTCACATTATGCAGTATTAGAATATTTGTAATATGTAAATAAGGTGAGGAGTTCAGCTGGTCATGGAAATGTAAATTATGTCATTCTGAAAATAATATACTATGAAACATTGTTTTAATACTGAGGTATTACAATTCAGAATTTGTAAATGTCAGATTAGGTAACAAATAGATTTAAAAAAAACAAATATTACCTTATGGATCACATCTACATTGATGAGCAGAGTCACTCTGAGTTGTAGTGTGCAGTTGATCAGAGGAAACGTTGAGCTTCCTTGTTGTATTTGATCTTTCTAACTCGTCAGAGCCACAGCTGCCTCCAGCACCATGGACAGCTCCTCCTGCTCAGTGATGCAGGTCTGAAGCAACGCATCTATTACTGTCTCACAACAGAAACAGAAGACATAACAATCCCTGCTCCAACACTTTTTATGGACTCAAAACGTAAGCTTTTCGAAGCTGAAGGATGTGTGATTTGTTCTCTAATACTTGTTTGCAAATATCTTGTACTTACTGGGTTATGAGAAAAAAAAGCGAGTCTACAACCTGCAGCAGAATGAAGATGCAGACAGGATTCCTGCAAGTTCCCAAAAACAGTTGAGAAAATGTTTACAGAAATGATTTTTCATAACATGGGAGGAAGGGCAGTTAGTCCTCAAAGAAAGTCACAAACTGGTTTTAAGCAATAAAGTAGATAAAGATACATCCAACAGTGGTGACCTGCAGATGATCGTGAACTAACCTGCATGGATCACTGCAGCGTTCCCACCCTCTGCCCAGGTTCTGCTTTGGATTAGGAACAGGACTCTAAATACTCTCCTTGCACTCGTTGAGAACCATATAGTATCAAAGGCAGATCAGACTGCTTCACAACGTCCTGCCTCAAGCTGCTAAGATTTCATTTATTTTATTGCTAAAATTCACAGTTTTCTCATCTTTTTTTGTGTTAATCTTTTCTATTTTATCTAATTTTGAACAATAACTTGCTAAATGATTGCAGAGAAATGCTTTGAGTTTATTGTCAACTGTTTGCCTTACAGTGAAATGATTTGACTGGGAGCCTGATGAACGCAGCAGTAAAACCAGAGCATAGTGTGTTTCTGGACTGTAGTCAAGGTTTTGACTTGTTGTCTGAGGAATCCTCCATGCTTATGAAAACTCACAGTGACTGACTGACATCAGCGCCGTTCAAGTGCCTCCTACTGTTGAATGCAGGCAAAAAAATCATAAATGTTTAAAATGTGTTTTATTGCAGTCTTTCAAACTACATTACATCATACATCATCTCCTGCTGCTCCGTTTTCCTTTCCTTTTTTATACTTTTGAATTAGACATTATTCTCTTTTATTCTTTCTTCCCTCCTTTTCTTTCTATCATTTCTCTTTTTTTTTTGCTTTGTATCCACGTTTTGGAACAGTGCCTGTTTGTGTGACTGCTCATATTTCCATCTTGCAGTCAAAACTGTCAGCCATACAAAAATATTCACACTTACAAGAGACCTCATTTCGAATTCCCACCATGATGTTAAGTGCAGACAGGAGCCGCAGGAGCAGAGGGTTTCCTGGCAACAAACCTGGGCCCCGGCCGACATGTTTGAGGGGGAAACTCGAGAGACTGGAAACATTTTTTAGTTTTTTTTTTAGGAGCGATATCACATCAGGAGTCACAATCCGTTGCAAAGCAGCGAGAAAAGAAAAAGCAAATATTTGATTTGACAGTGCGGCCCGTCCTTGGATGACGCAACTGCCGAGCAATTATTAAGAAACTACGACTTAAGAGGAAGAATTGACATTGCCACTGATGAGTTGCTTTTCCCCTCCTCACCCCCTCAAATATTAATTGCCACTTGTAAACCTCTGGCAAATTGTGTCATCTTCTACTCAGTGACTTTAATATGAGGAGAACCAGCTTTCACCATCTTATCCAAGTTAATGTAGCTCCCCTGTGACGGTCTCTTCGAGGACCCTTCACCACCCCCACATCCTCTTTGCTTGTGTCTTTAAGAGGATTAGGCCACTCTCTATATAAAGCACATTATCTTGTCCTTTGTTGCTGGCCAAGTAAGTGTCATAGATTATATTGCTGCTGGAGACTCCGCTGAGATTTGCCTTGCTGGGAATGTGTCTCCTCGCTTTTTCGTTGCTCCCCTTCAGGCCAGGCCGGATGTGATACGTAAAGTTGGAGTAGGTCAAAACGCAGATGGGGGGAGGAAGAACCGGCTTCGGGAAATGGATGTTAAATCACTTTAATATGGCCAGCTGAAGAGGGGAAAGACTGAGCTGCAGAGATGATGTACTCATGTAACGGGATGATGTCAGCTTCTAAACCTGAGGCAGCTGCTTCTGCAAATAAAACTGGATGTAGTTTTATTACCTGAATCATGATTCTATGTATTGAAATCAAACCATGTCCATGTATCAAACTGAGGCTCATTGGATATTCTCTCTTTTGAGAGAATCCCTGTAGACTCCCTGAAGTACTATGATCTTCCTGTCTGCAGTTTGAACCTGAACACGTCACCTTCAACATGTCAGGATTCCTAAACACATGGAGGTGCTTCCGTGTGATTGGCTGAGTCATTATTTCTTAGGCTTGTGCATGTCTGGCTGGTACAGCATGCATCTCTGATTCAGGAAAAAACAAAAAAGACATAATATGATTCACCGCTCTATCATGATGCAGATCTATTCAGTATTCAGTTAACCAAAGTAGCTGATTATAGTTGATTAACTCAAACAATCAGCTAAGATTCCTCCTTTATTTTACTGGTTTTCCAGGAATTACTCTGAGACTCAGACCTGACCGCAGTGCATCCGATATCCGTCAGGTTAGGGATGACAAACGCCAGGGAATAAATGAAATCCTCCAATACTTGAAAAAACCTCCTCTAAAATTGCCTATTTTAATATATCAAACACCAAATGTACCATAATATGTATTAATACACACAGTGGAAACTTTCTTAACACCAACGCAGAATCTAACATTCACCGTCTTCCTTATTTACACTCTTGGAGGTACAGCCAATCAGCATCAAGGAAAGTAAATGGTTCTTCTGGATTGGCTGTCAAGTAGCGCCGCACTTTGGTATTTCAGCTTCCCAAGCTGCATTTTATCTTGAATATTTTAGATATTGTCACCTTCCTAAAATACTGATCAATGTAGTTTTTTGTTTGTTTGTTTGTTTGTTTTTTTGCCTAAAACATCTTTTAGAAAGAAAGAAAGAAGTAGTGTTTTTTTATTTTTTATTTTTTTGCCAAAATCACTTTTGGCAAGAATGCCTTAGACCATTATTTTAGGAAGGTGATGATTTGTTCTAAGAAAAATCAGTGAATAGGTGAAACTGCAAAAACTGAACTATAAATAGGTGAAGGTGCACTGCATCTCGACCAGCGTGGAGAGATTTGTGATGGGATCTCAGATCTCTGAGAGGAGATATATAGTAAATAAATTGGTAAATACTGATGAGCTAAAGCATCTGTCTGATCCTATCTTGATGCAACTTTCAGATCATCACCTTTAAGCCATTTTTAGGCCTCCTTAATTTGTCCAAAACTCAAAAACCCTTCCAGAAACCCTAAAACCTTTGCCTGTTTTTAAAAGACAAAAATCATATCTGGTGCAGTAGAAGACGGTGGGTGGTTTCACTTTTCCTCTTCTGGAAGTATCAAAAAGACATGGTTTATTAAGTAATAACAGAAATAAAACACTAAATAAGAATGTGATAAAGGGCAGAGTTGCATTCTGGCCTCTCTTCCTTGCTGAGTAACTGCGTCCTGCTGTGATTTCTTCCACCCACTTCCCCTTTTCATTCGCCATCTCAGTCGATCCAAAATGGCTCCTGCATTAGGTCACCTCCCATGCGGCCTGGTTTCCATGCTGCTCTTTCCTACAGGTGCGTCAGAGCCACAATGGCAGCTCCGGTAGCGTTTTTTATTGAGCACCTTTGGCAGCTGCGCGCCTCCTCCCTCCCTTGCTGTAAGGGGATTATTCAGTGTTTGGCCGCCACATGGTGATCTCAGCACCTCCTGATTGGATTGCAATAATCCCTTTACACAGCCACAAAACCCTATTACTGTGGCATTAGAGGGGGAGAGGGAGGGTAGGGTAAAGGGCGGTTGGGGGCATCTAATGTGGACAGTGCATGTTTGAAAGTGTCTTCTGATAGATTCATGCAAATTTCTGTATGTTTGTTTCATGTGAGTTGCATTTGATTTCTGCTTCCTGTTTATTTCTGTGTTTTTCTTCTTCTGTGTGGGTGGACTTGTTCTCTGTCATTATTTGGACCTCCTGCCATTAATAAGCACAATGCAGGTTGAGGTTTGCACCATCCGACCTCCTGTTACATCATGGCTGCTTTTAGCAAGTATAATGGGGGGAAAGCTACCGCAGGAAGGAACGGCTAATGTTACACTGTGCATGTCATCGCCAACTGGGCAAACAGAAAGACCTAAAGGCCAATTTTCCTCCATCTTCCTCAGCTGCTGCTTCCTTTTTATGAACAAACTTTTTTCATTTCAGCCTGGAGCCATTAGGCCTTTTTTTGGAAGCTAATTCTGATTAAGATAAGCCCCTCGTTTGTAATTGTCACCATAAATCATCGGCGGATCCATTTAAAGAACCACCCCACCTCGTTTCGGACCCTCATCTATTAAAGATGATGGCCGGTATTTTGCGTGCGTTCGCCTCCGTTTCTCGACTCAGAAACAAAGCTGCATCAGATACGGCCAGCTACGACTTTTCCACTTGTTTTGGTCTGGAGCCAAGTTACTTTAAGGGCGATTGTTCAAAGTCACCTTGCCGCCTTTAATTATGAAAACCGGTTGAATGTAGGTAATAACGAGGATGAAACTGGCCATCATGACTCGGAGCAGGAGTAGATTAAACAGGCGCGCAGTGATTAAAATGACATTGGTGCATCTAATAAACTGAAGAAATTATGCGTGTGGATATTTAGATATGAGGCTAATGAGGTGTCTAAATGATTTGTTTTTCTTTTAATCTTCAGAGAAGATCATCTGAATAGAATCTTCATGTGGTTCAGAAACACACTTCAGCTCGACTTTTCGTTTATTTAGTGCCACAATTTTTCTGGATTTCTTGAACTGTTGAATATTCGATAATCTCCAACTGGAACATAAATTCTCATTAGAAAGGTTATGTTCTCTCATAAAAGAACCAGAGCCTTGTTGTTTAAGATAATTCTCAAGGAGTAAAATGTATGTATTTTACTGTGATTTTAAGATAGAGGCATAATAATCGTTTCTTAAATGTTTTGCCACATTTTCCCACAATGAAAGCCTTTGAAGTCTTTGCCAGATTTGCACACCCACATATCATAATTTTTTTTTCCATTCAATCCCAGTCAGTTTAAATGGAGATAATCTTTAAATATCAAATTTGAGGTTTTACCACAGATTATTACAGTAGTTGTATTTGAATCTGAACTTTGACTGGGCCACTCAAAAACATGAGTATGATTTAATGTAAGCCACTCCTACCATTGTTAACCCCTTATGGATAACAATGGTGCATTTATGGCAATTTAGGGGTTTCAGATTTAAAGAGGCTCATTTCAAAACAGTGACATTCTCCTTCCTATTCAGTGTAATGTATATTGTTCTGTCACAGAATCAGATTGAAATTCATTAATCTGTAGAAAATGCTGGAAAGTTCCTACAGGAATCGGTTCAATGTTTGTACTCAGAACTGAATCTCCTTCTTCCCCACATGAATATTTTAACTTTCTGCACTTTTTCTTCTTCCTGCCTCCTTCAGTCTTACATGGAGGATCACCTGAAGAATAAAGACCGCCTGGCGAAGGAATGGGAGGCTCTGTGTGCTTATCAGGCTGAACCCAACGCAACCACCACCGGCCTGAAGAATGGCAATGCAAAGAAGAACCGCTCCACTGCTGTGGTGGCATGTAAGTACAGCTCAAACATCTCCTTGTTTTATTTCCTTTTTGATAAATTACAGTACAAAAGTGTTAAACTTCCCCTTATTTCTTTCCACTTTACAGTAAAGAGGCTAGAATCTTAAAGTGGTCTCGATCAATAGTTCTCTCTTATTTTTTATTTTTTTTTACAAATCTTTAAGAAAATACCCACCAATGCTGACCTAATTTGGGTGTTGCATCTCCTGGTATCATTCAGACATGGAGCTTTTAAACTCTGTCTCTGTTTTCCGGACCTTTTCTCTATAATCAGAAACTAGGAGCAGATGCAGCGAGCAGAAGGGTTGTAAATTAGTTTTCTATTAAAGCTCTCCTGCACAGGCCTCATCAATGATTCAAATTTCTAGGCCTTTGTGGAAATGGCTCCATCTAGAAAAAAAAAAGGAAAGGTGCTGTCCCAGTCTCTGCAGCGGGCCGAGGCTTAATGAAATCCAGATTGTGAACTGGGAAAGCGGTTTGTCAAGAATAAATTGCGCTTCCAATTTGAAGCACCTTAAGCTTCTGTGAGCGTGAAAAAAAACTGAACTGTTTTTGCCAATTAAGCTGGTGAGATTTGACTTCTGTTGAATAAGAAAACTTTATTAAAAAATGAAGCAAAGATGATGAGCAGCACATCTGCTTGAAGCTAAAATGAAGCTTTTCAAGTCACTGGATGCACAAGTCACCATCTTAGCCCTAAAATGTCCTTGGATTTCTGCTTGTACTTCTGTAATCTTTGGGATCAGTGTGATATCCCTTTGATTAAACCTTTGACACATCAGTGCTCCTGCAGTTTCAGAGCTTCACTGTAGAAAGTTTGAAGTGTGGTGACAATTTGTTAGATCTTTTTGGATGAAGGGAGAGATTTAGGGATTAACCCATCAAACTTCAAGGAGCATCTCCAATTTTTTTTTTTTTCCATTCGGCTCCACCAGTTCAGTCGTGAGCTGAAGATTAACTTGATTCATTATAAGAGAAAATGCAAGTTATGTTTGAAAGTTTGGTCAGCAGATTTGCCAACTAAACATCCTGTTTTCATTCTAAAACTTGCTTGAGTGAGACAAAAAAGATGCTGAATCCTTCATTTTTCTGTTCCAGATGATCACTCCAGAATCACCTTGAAGGTGGAGAACAGCCAAGGCAACTCCGACTACATCAATGCCAGCCCAGTGGTAAGCACCTCATCTGCTTTCTAAACTCTGCATTTCACACCCCCGACGCCTGTGGGGCGTCTCAGCAACACAAGCAGTCTACCGTTGCCCGATGTAAATTTTGATGCAACGCTTGCTTAACTTCGGTGGCAGACTCGCAGTGAGCCTGCGTTCTCCGCCATGAATATTAACGATCTCCATACAGCAGACACCCCGGGCGGGTGTTCGTTCAGAGGAAGGACATGCACAGGACTCGCTTTACATTTGGTGGAACTCAAATTGATCTGCGGGGTCTTGGGAAATGATTGTTTCTGACCTTGGGTTATGCTAATTCAACGCTGCTTTGTGTTTACTGTTGCGCCTGTGCTCGGCGTGCTGAGCCCCGTTCTCGGCACGGTACCGATTTAAGGAGGGAAAGCAGCCTGCAGGAAGGAAACGGGTGGGGGAGGGGGGAGAGAAAAAGAGCCATGTGAATTCAGTAAGTGAGGGAATCAATTTGGAAACCAGTGTTGGAATAGTAGGTTTATGCTTCCCTCGAGGCAGATACACTGGTATTCCATTAAAAGCAACAGAAACACTATGCATTTGAAATCTGGGCGCCACACCAAAAAGTGTCTCACTCTCTGCATGTGCACCCCTGTGTGTGTGTGTGTGTGTGTGTCAGCGAGAAACCAAAGAAATCAAAACTATTCGAGAACAAAAGCGCAACTCTGTCGAACGTCAAAAATGCAACAACAGATCCGACACAGAAACCAACACATGAAGAGGATGCCCGAAGAGGAGCACAAGCTCTGCCAGGGTGCACATGCATGGAGCAGTAAACACACACACACACACACACACACGACATAAAAGAAATAGCAAACACCCACACTGACACACGATCACTGTCAGGCGTACGCTCCCACCTCCCACACACTCTATTAATACAGCATGGCTGGATGTGAACGTATGGCGGATGCTGCGCTTATTTGAGGAATTTCCTCCATCCTTCACTCGCCCACGCTCCGACCAAAGGAACAGGACCGTGTTTGGGATCTTCTTCCAGCAGCCTGTCAATAACCATAAAACTCATTTATTAAAAAAAGTATTGGCTGTGGAGCTAAATATAATTCGATTCCCTGCTGTCATGTTGGATAAACCGCTTGGTTCTGATGACATTCATTCATTGACTCATACTCTTAAAAATTTTAAAAATGTGATATTTTTTTTATTTTGCATATATGTAAAAATAAATATATAGCCATCAATCTTTTTTCCAGAAAATAAAACAAACGCCTAGAGGTGATGCTTTAATTTAGGTGATTACAGCTGCTTATCAAAGATTGCAGGGCCGTGTCTAGGATTTTTCTGGTCAGAAGCCACATTTTGTAAACAGCAGATTATTGAGGAGGTAAATTTACTGGCACTAGTCCTCACACCCCTTAAACCTTTTAACATTTTATTATTTTAAAATCAAAACGTCGATTTATTTCATTGATATCACATGTGATATGAGATCTAATAAAAGATTTGATGCTAAATATTTAGTTGGAATCTTGATGTTGAAACAAATGAGATAATTACAGTTAGGGTGAAAAAAGATTTTGGGATTAGGATTCAGTTTGTAATTGAGTTTATTTGCGTGGAACTGATGCGTCCACAACATGCGCCAAAAGGTATTGTAACCAGAAATAATGTAGTTACAGGCAGTTTCTGGAGCCTCCAACAGTCAGTCGAACATGAACAACCCAGAAGAAACTCTGTATTTGTCTTTTAAAGAAGAAATTTAAAGGGGTTGTTTTCGGGGTTTGCATGCAAACAGATGTGTTGAGAACAAATCAAGTTTTAGAGAAAGTAAGTAGAAATAGACGCAGCAAAAGTTCTGTTTTGCCCTTTAATAGGAGCCATTGTTGCTCATCCTTAGAAATGGTCTCAGGTGTCAGGCAGCAGTAACAGCCTCCCTTGTTGTCAAACTTCCTCCCAGATTTAAGGCTGAGTGATGGAAACAGCCACTGGATTTGACTCCTTCTGTCTTAGTGAGGAAGAGACAAAAGCCAGCAGAAGGGATAATTACATGTGTCACATCCCACACGTTTGCTTTTTGTTTAAAGCAACGTGTCTGAAAGGTAGCAAGAAAGACAGTTGTCCTTTTCCAGATGCATTAATGGCAGGGTTTTATTCTGGAGACACTTCGACAAGTCAGAAAGCATTTTGTCTCCGCTGAGATGGAAAAGAAGAAGAAGGGATGCCGGGAGATGAAGACAGGTGATGAGTTTGCAAAGTCTCCCTGATCCCAGGATCTTGGTTTTCGTCATCTTTTTCTGTCAGTTTTACCCGTTCTTTATCTCCAGCTTTTGCATGCAGCAAAGCTTTTTCCTGAGGTAAAATATTTGTCAAAAAAGTCTCCAGACAACACATTTGGAGAGTCCATGCTGTGTTGTGCTGTGAGAGTTTTAAAACCTCAATTAAACTGGAAAAAACACATTCAGTTTAGAAAAATATTCAAATTTCCAGAGTTTTTCTTTCCAATATTTAAGAGATAAAATCTTATTTGCAAAAGAACTTCATTTTCTATGAAACCTGTTGACAACTTTGTTTTCCCACATAGTCAATTCACTGCTTTTCTAGTCTCTAGAACTTCTGAGATGCCAAAAAATCTTTAAAACTTTTTTTTTTTGCACTATAAATAAAATAAGAATAAAGGCGTCAGAAGTCCAAATCTGTGTCCAAATCCAGATCTGACGAGTCTAAATGTTTAGCAGCTGATCCAAGTTGGTCCAGATTCCACCAAAATACTGGAAAATCAGAAGCTAACGATAGTATTGCTGTTTCACATTTTGATTTATGTGCAGATAATAAAACAGCACCTGAATAAACTAACAAATAAGCCGACTATGTCAATGTTACATATCGAAGCAATAATAAAGTGAGTTTCCCAGACATGTTTTTCCAATAATTCTGCATTAGATCTCATTTATGGGGCTCTTCGCTCAGGAATGGACGCAGCAAAGTGTAGTTATTAAAGAATTAGAATTTCCTTGTATGGAAACTTCTTGTCACAAACAGGAGAACAGCCCCAGAACAACAAAAGTAGATGTAACTACAGGATAGACATAAACCTCCAGATCTCTGCCTTCATTTTTCTGTCCATGCTGCTTTTCTAGCTGATGTTTTAATGAGCAGAACCCCCCAGCAACATGTCACCTTTTTTCCCCTTTTCTCTTTCTTTTTTCTGCCTCTGTCTTACTACCTTTTAAGTTCATTAGACATTCATTATTGTTTGGCATTCACAAAAGCCACCGAGGACCATTAAAGACAATTTGGTGTGCGGAAAAGCCCGAGAAATTATCCTTCTTCCTTCTGTAATTGCCTCCAGCTAAATTGGTCACGCCAATTATTACATTTACCGTACAATTTGCATGCTAATAAGCGGGGGTGTCACTCACTTCCTGCGCTGGTTCTGCTCGCGCTCCGTCTGCCACGACGCCTACACCATCCCTCTGCACTTTTCATTAAGTTTGAGGAGAAGTTGAGTTTCTGTTCGACCTCTTCGCCGCAAAGCTTCCAGCTGCGAACAGAAGAACGAGGAGGGGAGAAATGGTGCTGTGACACGGTAAACGGTCTACAGTTTCAACCCAAAATGGATTCAGGCTTATAAAGTTCCATTCTTAGGTTTATTCCTAACATGGGTAGTTTTAGAAATGATTCTCTTTAATGTTGTTAAAGGTTGCAAATCAAAGTGAAGCTTTTTTTTTCCAGCTTCATTTTCATGGCTCTGCTCATTAGATTTTTTTCTCTTTTTATGTAACAATGTGTAGAATGTAATAATGAACCCTAAGGCAGCTTGAACACACTTTCAGGCCCGAAATACTTCATATGCTATCTTGTTAGTGAAGTAGAAAGAAAATAATACATAATTCCAAATATTTTGTTTTACAAATAAAGAACTGAAAAGTGCGATGTGCAAAATATTCAGCCCCCTTTTCTTCTGAAGGCAACCAGTTGCCTTCAGAAGTTGCCTGATGACCTTTAATCTGAGTCCGCCTGTGTGTGATCTGATCTCCAGCTGCTCTGTGACGCCTCGGAGGTCGGCTAAGAGAATATTGGGGAGCAAACAGCATTATATTTGACAGAATTAATTAATACTTTTGCAAGCCACTGTAGGCATAGATTAGATTACAACAAGTAATTTAGGATTTTTTTTGTGAGGTAAATAACTTTCACATTGCCACTTTTCACCACTTTATGTTGGTCTGCTCCTTCAAATTCTTCTAAATTAGACTGAAGTTTGTGGTTGTAAAAAGAAAAAATTAAAAACAAGTTCAAGACTTACTGAATATAAAAAAATTACATGAATTTAAGGAATGAAGAGAACAAAGCAAACAGTCTGTTAATCCTTCACTTCCTCTCTCCCTCCAGATGGATCATGATCCCAGGAACCCGGCTTATATCGCCACTCAAGGTCCCCTGCCCTCCACTGTGGCTGATTTCTGGCAGGTAAAGACACAAGAAAATCCGCGTGCACAACACATATACACCATTACAGCGAAAATCAATACACCCCCCTTAAACAAGAGCTAGCCGATTAGTTATTAGAGCAGCAACTCACACAGGAGACCGTCTTGTTTTGTGGATGTCATTATTAATCCCTCCTGCCACATAAGGCTCAGTGCCTCCACCACAGCGGCGCACACAGACATGTGCAGCGGTCGACAGTGCCATATGTCGTTAACGTAGGAGGTGGCAAACCCTTTTCCCGCTGTCTCCAATGTTGGATTGGGTTTGAATTGGAGAGCAGAGGATCGATAAGTTATTTTAGCCGGGGTTGGGGTGGAGGGTGTTTGTGCCGGGAGGAAAGGTGGCCTTGTCAAACAAGTAAAGTCTCTGTTAGGTTTGGATTTGTGCAGGTAACCGTGAACGAGAAGCAGAAAGAAAATAAAAGTACTTCGAGGTAGACCATGTCCTCTCAACAGCTCTGGATTGAAATCCTCAAAACAAAAGATGAAAACAATAATTTTTCATTCAATCTGAAATGAAAAGGTTTGTCAAAGCACAGAAAAACAAACGACTTACATGAGTAAGTCTTCTTAGCTAAAGTAATTTAAATGTAGGACTTAAATTCACGGCTCTACGCAGTTCTGTCTAAGTTGTTTAATTCCCATCTGTTTGATATAAATTTTACTGAATTTAATTAAATTATTTGTATTGATTTCAATCCAGTTCATTATAATTATAATCCATTTCCAGCTCCAGTCTTTCTTAAGACAATTTAGTTCAATCTAACTCATCCTAAATAAATTCAGTTTGTCATTTTTCAAAATGCGTACAATCAAATCAGCTGTTGTTTTGGGACAAATAAAATGTGATTTAATTCCATAAAATTCAGTCAAATTCACTTGAATATTCAAGGTAATTAAAACACAGTTGAAGCCAAATTGTTGCAAATAAATTAATTCTAATTCTTCCCACCGCAAACTAGTTAAATTGGAATTAGTAGGTTCTGGTTCAAAACAACTGATTTCAAAAATATTCAGTTCACTTTCAGCCAATTCCAAAGAATCAATAATTAATTTCAAGCCAAATAAAACTCAGATCTAGTCATTCTTTTCAGTGACTAAGAGTCAAGTTGAAGTCAGTTCAAATCAAATTTAACTACCGTATATAAATAATTACAGTACAAAGTGTCTGATGCAATTTTTGCAATTGATCTAATTTCTCAATGATTTTCGAATTCAGTTGGACTCAGTGAATTTGTTATAACTCACTAGACAGTAAAGGTTTATCTACTGGTTTATTTATATTAAATGTGGGATTCTTATAAAGAGCTACACTGAAAACTAATGGACATATTTTTCATGCAGTGCACAATTCTGGCAACATCTTAGGATAAATCATCCTGCGCTTTTTCATTCATACAACAGAAAATCAGTAGTAAGAGCTGAAATATATTGGTTATTGTGCGAGGGAAGGAAACAAAGCTGACAGAAAGATGTTGAATAATCTGTGCTTGAATTGTATTTACAATAAAGTCTGCTAATAATCTTGCAAACCCAGAAATACATTCAGCTTCCATAAATGTTGGTTTCAGCTGACCTGAGTAGGAATGCTGCCCGCCTCTAAAATGAACTGTCAGTGAAAATGGAGCACTATTAAATGCTTTAGTAGTACAAAGACATTTTTGTTAATTTTTACTGACAGGAAAGCTCTTATTTAAAGAAAAGATGAAGGCTAGTTCGTAAAATCCCATTAGAAAACATATAAAGAGCACAAAGCTTTGAGTCTTCAAACCATAGAAGAAAAAGTTCAACTCATATGTGAAAATATGCATTTAGCATCTTTTAGATTTACCAAATGGTAAAAGTGAACCTGATGTTAAAAATCTTTGCAAAGTCTGATATCTACACT
Source organism: Brachyrhaphis roseni (assembly GCA_903066815.1). Classification (NCBI taxonomy): domain Eukaryota; kingdom Metazoa; phylum Chordata; class Actinopteri; order Cyprinodontiformes; family Poeciliidae; genus Brachyrhaphis; species Brachyrhaphis roseni. Next base: position 24,244 of record CAEFZY010021081.1, on the reverse strand, counting down.
GTTATGAGGCCTGAGGAATCTGCGATAGTTAGAAACTACAGTACGACATTAGCTTAGATATTCCTTAAAGTTAAATTAAAGAAAAGATTTAAACCAAAGCAGAGTTTAAATCTGAAACCACAACTGTAAAACACAGGGGTGGACCAATTATACTATAGGCTGTTGCTTATGATTCTGAGCGAGAGAAGAGTATCTGTAATAGTATCTTACAGAGTATCTGTAAGTGAATAAATTCTTTAACAAAAAACCGTGAGAAATGGTGATTTCATTTAGGGAAGATAAAGGTTTAGAAGCGTTTATAACGGCACAATGTTCCTCAATGGATGAAAAAAGGTGCAAAAATATTCATAAAGCTATAAATCAAGTGAAAAAAATAAAGCTTCAGCTGTACATGTGTCTGTATCCAGTGGTGAAAACATCTGGAGCTGCTGTTGGTTTTACACTGCTGCTCATTGGTTAACCTCATTTACTGTTTCATCAGACTTCTACGTTTCAAAACTGGCCAATGTTGTTACAACACATCCATCATGCTGCAGAACAACCTGCCAGACTTAAAGAATTCAACATGAAGCGCTCATGGTGCAGTTAACGTTTCACTGGAAAATATGGGTTGGAATAAAATGTGTATTTCACAAAGCTGAGGTTTTGATAAAGGGAGCTCATCCACGCGGCTCCAGGAGAGTTCTCACCCTGTCAGCTAAAACAAATTAACACCATTTCTCAAGAAAGTGCAACGTCACGGCTTTGGACCCGCGAGGCTAATCAGTAAAGCAGAATGGAGCACAGAGGGAGGGGCTGGAGAGGGGCTGTAACTCAGAACCGACAACAATTAACATCAGTTAAATCACCATCCAATGAAGTGCGCGTGCAGCCATCTAACACAGTCATGTGAGAGCGCTATTGTTTTATAGCTCCCATTAACGGATGGCTGTTATCTCTGATCGGAGAGGAATGGATCTCCTGAGCGGCGCGGCCCGCCCAGCTGTGAGAATATCGCCGCCATCAGGAAAAATACGAGCGGGAGGCAACGTTTCGCTGTGGAATGATCCAGTTGAGGGACAGAACGGCCTTTACAGCAACAGTAATTACTTTTCATAGCGCTTGATTTCTAACCAAAGTCTGAGAATGTGAGCGTTCTTTTTCCCTCCCACCCACATAATAGACTCTTCTGTCCTTACAAAATAATAGCAATCTGATTAAATGTAGACTAACGTACAACTGTGTGGGTGAGTGAAGATCCGTGTCGGAGTCCCAGTTGGCAGACTTCGAAAAGCGTTGTTCATCTTCCAAAAAAAGCTCTCTGCCACTTCACATGAATAACTCTATGTGTCAATCTGATATTAATATCTGCATCAATCCCAATATAAAAAAAAATTATAGATCAGGTATCTGTGACAATGTGCCCAATCCATTAGGGCAGATCAATCCAGTCTAGTTCTATGCTTTCTGCTCTGAGCGACAGCATGCTTTATTTATTTTACATTATATTTAGATTTCCTAATTCCTCTTTCTGAACCATTTGAAAGAAGGTTTGTTGTTTGCAGGTTTGACCGAGGCAGTCTACTCATTTTCTTTTGTCAGTTTCAGTTTCTTCATTATTAATTTTACATTTGCTGTTATACTCCTAACTCCACTGACTGAACAAGTGAAAGTTGTGTTTAGGGGTGCACTGACCGCAGCTTTCAGGATGATCGCCGATTATAATCTCGAAATAAAAATTTTGGATGATTCTTTTTGTCTGAAATGTTGTTAAATATAGCAAGAAAGGGATTGAGGTGGTATCAGTATCTGCTGGTTGAATTATCAATGCTCCCCTAGTTGTGTTATTTCTACATGTAAAATTGGTAAAGTTGTTGGTGTGTTTAAGTGTGTAGTACTGGTGTGGCGTTATCAAATAAATGTATATTTCAGTACTTTTATGTCTGTGATTTAAAAAAATCAATTCAGCACTGCTTTTCTGTATCAAATCGGTATCGGCTGACACTAAATCTCAGATATCGGTATTGTGCATCCCTAATCTAAATGTTAGCCATCTAAGGAATATTGATAAATTTAGATTTGAGAAAAAATTGAGTGTTTATCAAACAGAGTCCTGTCCAAAGCTGAACCTGAAGGATAATGTGTTTAAGGCGTTTTATTGAAGTGTTTTATTTGCAGATGGTGTGGGAGAACGGCTGTGTGGTCATCGTCATGCTGACTCCTCTGGTGGAGAACGGGGTGAAGCAGTGCTACCATTACTGGCCCGACGAAGGATCCAACTTGTACCACATCTACGAGGTAAAGGTCGCTCTACCTTGAGATGTTTCAGCTCATACCTGTAAGTTATGCTTGAAAATAATCTAAGATAAATCATTTAAATCATTAATGACATCCAAATCCAAAGCTTTCTAGATGAAACAGAACCATTTTAGTGACCTTTGTTTGACTCTTTAGTGCCAGATTTATAAACCATCCTTCAGTGTGAAGCTCAGCTCTTTAATGGTGGTCAGTCTGTTAAATCTGAGGCTCTCTTCTGTCCTTATCGTGCTTTATACATTGTCACCATTACTCATGATCATCCTGTCCACTTACAGTTTTACTGCAGGATTTCCTGCTTTTCTCCCCAAATCCAAATAAAGACCAGCTGATGTTGGCAACATCAGTTTCAAACATGTTTAAAAGCCTCAATGATTTTCCACTCTCTATTATATGCAATAAGGAGCTCAGCGTCTCTGTTCTGGGACTCTGCACTCAACAGGAAGATTCATCAAAGACAACACTCCTTCTAACTGTGTTGTGTTTGTCTTGTTCCATCACAGCAGGCTCTTTTTTAATAAAGCACGTCTGGTCGTTATCCTGACAGGTGAACCTCGTGTCTGAACACATCTGGTGCGATGATTTTCTGGTTCGGAGCTTCTACCTGAAGAACATGCAGACCAACGAGACGCGCACCGTCACTCAGTTCCACTTCCTGACCTGGCTCAACCAGAACGTCCCGGAGACCAGCCGGACCCTCCTCGACTTCCGCAGGTAGTACTTCAATCCAGACATACGCAATCATGTTTGTTTCTCAAAATTCCTCTAAATCAATGAGTTGCTGAAGGAACCAAATAGGTTTGGAGTGAACATTTGATGCTGCAATTACTCTTTCATCCTCAAGAAGTGAATGTTTTCCATCAATGCACACAATGCCGGATTACAACCTGAGTGTGTGGAACCAGCCAGCAATTTCATGTTTATCTCTGCTTACCTACTGATAAACACTTTCAGGCTGAATTGTATTTGAAGTGCTTACGCTTCCCTTTTAATGTGGATTGAGAAGGCTTTGAGCTTTTGCAAGTTGCACTTTAATTCCTAATAAGTCTAATAAATCCTTTTTAATTGAAGTCCTAATTTACTCTTTTTTTATTTTACTTTGATTTGATTGCGCAAAGGAAATTCTTATAAAAAAAAAGTTTTTGCAGAAGAAACTTTTTCAAATTGCATCTTTGGTGCCAACTAGTGTTTACAGTTTCCGCACAGCTAAAATAAACTCTGATTTTAATTTTAGGAATTAGTGTCAAAGTGATATGAACTTACAACTTGGCATATTTCATTTGATGCAACATATCTATCTGTCTAAAGTATTTGGTTCTCCTGCACTGTTAGAATGGTTTCCACTATTAATGTATATGAAGCTTTATTTAGTGTCTGTACTATTAAAACAGACATTTATTAATGTTTTTAGAATGGGTCTAATGCATTTATTGATTTTAGCGATTTGCGTGTATTTGTGGCCGATTTGATCTTCAGAAGACAAAATGTTGAAAAAGTATCGCTTTTAAATAACCTGGGTATTGCACCTTTATTCTTATATTTCCGTTAAACATTTTGTTTTGAATTTGGGGTTGTGTGATTAATTTTTTAATGTACTGTAAAGGGTTCACAGAGCGAGGTGAAGTCACTCAGCAAACACAGCTACCACTCATCAACAGTATTCTCCTTCAGTTAACAGGGAATTGAAAATAAGTCAACAAATATCCCCCAAATAATTGATGTTTCACTTGTAGAAAACATTGAGAGCACATTTCAGGAACACATGCATGCGTAAAAATATTTGACAAGTTTGTTTTAATATTTTTCACTAAGATGCCCGGCTTCCAACACTCTGCATGGGACTCTGGTGTTTTACTAACTCTACAGCTCTCTGGCCTCCATCTTGTTTTTGATGAATGCAACTTTTACCACTGACCTTCTAAAATGACTTGGAAAAACTAAAGGTTTTAAAAACCCAAATGACCAAAAGAAAAAAAAAACACAATTGAATTTTTTTCATCTTAATCCATAAAAACGAGTATTTTAATGAATACAAGTTGTTTGTTTGCACCGTATTCATAACCCTGTGATGCAAAGAGAGAAATATCTATATGTCCTCAGACATCCATGTTTACTTCTGGATGCATTGAGGAGATTCAGCCATGTAATCTTTTATTTGTGGTGCTACTTCCTTCCTGCTGACCTTTGACCTCTTTTTAAACTGATGTACTGTATTTCCTGTAAGGTGTGAGCTTTCCTTTCACTCACTGTGGATTTAGACCCCAGCCTTGTTTCATTTATAGAGCTGGTGTCACTGCACATCAATTAGGTTGGATATCGAGAGTCACAGCTTTTCTAAGGGGGCCTGGTGGGCGTCGCCACACACCATCAGTTTGGAAATATTGCCTTTACTCACAGGGCAGCAGGGTCACAATGCAATGAAGGAAGAGTTCTGGGAGATATTTTTCTTTTTTTATTACTGCGGTTATTTCAAAGTAATAGTAAAAAAAAACGTGACCTGTTTTTTAATTTTTTTATTTTTTCCCCTGCTCTGATGTGTTGAAGATAATGGCTGACGTATTCCTGTCTGTACGCTTTGGCCAGCATGTTCTCACAGTGGACTGACTGAGCAATCCTCTCCAGCTTCTCCCTTCCTCTTTTACCAGCTAACTAGCGGTTGCCAGTGTCATTTTTGTGATGTTGCAGCTAGTAATATGAGTCCAGTTGCATAGTCACAAAAGTGATCATTGGAGACTGTGACTCTACAACCAAGCACCACTCCTCTTCCTCCCTCCCCACCTTCCTCCTCCTCCTCTCTGTCCTCGGTGTGCTCGGTGATCTGAAATGACCTCTTCCCTTTTTGCTTGCTCCTGGTTTGCTTGACTGCCTCCGATCTTCGCTCCTCTCTCACCATGTATCCCTTTCTTTCGTGGTTGCTTTTGTCTTCCTCTCCCTCCCCTTTCCATCCGTCCCTCAGTGAGTTTCTGCTCGTCTTTTCTGAAAACTTCTGACCCGTTGAGCTGAGAATACGTCCAACACAAAGATGAGGCTTCTCTGTTCTGTCGGCTGCAGGCTGGGAGAAAAGAAGGACAATATTTGCTGCCTCTAAGTTTTTTTCATTTTAATCACATATATTAAATGCCGACACAGGAGAACTTTTATTAACTTTTATCAATGTAAAGTATTGATCCACATCATTGTTCAGTGGCATTCTGGACTGTCCTTTAGAGCAAATAAAAAGTTATATGAATCCAAATGACTATAAGATTATAGGACTGTCACAAATTTTTATCACCATTCCTCAAGAGTATATTTTCTTCTTTTTTTTTTGCTTCTAAGCTTGCAGAGTTTCTTGTAATATTTTAAAGATCAATATTTCCTTTTATTTGAACTTTAGCTACTTTGTTATAGTTATTTTATTTGACTATAATGATGTATTGTGAAATGTTTGCTAAAAAATTAGGAAATTGGACAAGTGGCAGACAGAAGATACATCAGCGTTAACAGAAAAACAAAGTAGAAACTAATAGTGTTATAATAGAGAATCTATGGAGTATTTGAAGAATTTTGGTTTCTTTCCAAATTCAAAGAATTGGAGCTTATTACCAACAATAAATAATCAAATAGTCAACAAGCTGATCATCAATTCTCAGAAGGGTTTGGTGGCAGTAATATCAATAAACGTTTTTCAGTTCTTATTATTAAGAAGAGTATGAATAATTTGTGGCATGCTCTTTGTAAAAATAAAGTATTAATAAAAACATTATTTAAAAAATGTGACTCCTCTAACATTGTTTTGTAATTTCAGAAATGTTTTACTCTAGTTGCAATTGAATGAAATAAACTTGGTATGATTCTGTTTGAGCTTATTTATGAAAGTTTTTCTTTAAGAAATAAAAAATGAATGTAGTCGTAACTCTGAACCTGGACGTTGCATCATCACACTGTGGGAAATTTCGGAACTTTTTAAATCACCTTATTGCTGCTAAAATAATGAAACTGAATCTAAAGAAATGGGATGACACCAAACTAGGGAAAAATATTTTTGTAGTCAGGTTTCTGAGAAGAAATTCATACCTGATGATGCTAATAATCCAAATGATAACATACAAAAAACAAAACAGTTTATTTTGTTTTAAATAAAGTGAAATAACCCAAGGAAAATATATAAATAGGTATAAAATTTGACAACCACATTCTGAAGCGTTCCATCAGTTTATTTTACTTTATTTTGTCCTTTGGGATTTGTTTTTTGAAATCATTTTGAAAAAACAATCCATCCTCTTTTATTCTTCTTAGTCTGATCAATTCATCCTTTCTTCAACTCCATGAAATCTTCCAAAACCATTCGGTGAAACGCATCGTGACCTGAAACGTCACTGTCGGAATCCTGCTGTTGGTTTTATGTTGTCCAGTTTCTTCTCCAAGCCTTGTGTGTGCAGTGACATCCAGAATGTTGAATTGCGGCCTAACCTGACCAAACTGCAGCACTTCATGGACTAAATGTTACAGCAAGCTTTAATCAGGTTCCAGCTTACATTTCTTAAGCAGTATCATACGTTTTTCAAGATAAACATATAGAAAAATGACCTGTTTTCCAAAATCTTAGTATTTTTTTCTGTTTGTTGATTCAACAGCAGGAAGCTGTTTGCATGTATCTTTTGTTTCATGATGAAAGTCATTTGCCCAGAATATAAATCTGGATTCTTCAGTTTAATCACTGAAATACAACAAGAATAAACCAAAAAAGAAAAGAAAAACAAACACATTATTTTACTGAGACACTTTATTGTCTCTTTTAAGCCACAATAATCTAAACTTATTTATCTTGTCTCTTGCACAGTGGTTACAGTTTGATTCCTTCCTTTCTGGTCATCAGTCTGTAAATGTTCTTTATCTGACCATTAATCTGGCTTCTGGAGGCCTTTCCTTTGATTTTAGCTCCCCCTCTCTACTTCCATACCCCTTCAGCCGCCCACCCTGCTCGTTGGCGATCCTCTCCTGCCTGTTTCCATGGTAACGTCACTAGTGATTTTCCTCAGGGAGCTCTGCCGATTCTGTGTAGGGTTTTGTGTTAGGTGGGGAGATGTATTGACTGGAGTTTCTTTGTGGTTGTTCATTTATTCCTGCCCTAAAATAACTGAAGTTCACGTGTAAAGTTGATGTTACTCCGTTTGGTCGCTGATACACAAACCTACACAGTTAGTCGCTTGTTTATTTTAGAGAAAGAATAATTGGCTTCATATTGATATTCTTCTTCTCCTGAAGGTTTCTTCTGGTTAGAATTGACAACTTGGAGAAACAAAATAATAGGCTACCACTGTTAATCAGATCCTACAGATGGAAACTCGTTAAAAAAAAAAACCCGCAATCATTGGCAAAGTGGTCACTTTATTCTACAAAATGATTCTGCTATTTGCTTTTTGTCTATCTGTGTAATTAATTTTACTGCTCGTCTTCTATAATAAAACACTGCATCAAATTGTATTTGTACAAAAGGCAAACATGCGCTGTGTTTATAGTAATTTAAAAGTTTTTCCTTTATCAGTTTCAGGAATGATAAAAGTATACAAACCATCTTGAATAGTGGCAGATCTCTTGATCAAAAATTATATGTATTACTGAAGTCATGAAATAATATTTTACTTCAGATGTCTTAATTTGAAACACACAGCACAGTACAAAACATAAAGTTTTCCACTCAGTTGTTTAGGGAAGCAGTTTGTACCTCAATTCATATAAATATTTTTTGTGCAATTCTTTGTAAAAGTCCTATTAAATATCAGCTTGTGTTGTATCTGAACATTTTTTAAAGAAAAGATTTTGCAAACCTCAAAAAAATGTATTTACTTTCACCTGATTCTTTTTCCCTGACTGCAAACAACCAATAATTTTATTTTTTTTTTTCATTTTTAACGTTTCTGTAAAGATGTGGAGAAAGCTAATCGGAGACGAAAAAAAAAAATTTTATTTATAAAGCTGCAGGATAAAGTGATCTTCTTCATATGTGTTTAATCTCTTTTTAGCATGGCCCATTCTTGTGTCGGGAATAAATACTAATTGATTGATTAATTGATAAAGATTATCAAAGAAAATGTAAACTGCCATTGTTAATCTCTATTCCAAATTATTATAAGAGGTTTTGAAACCAGTTGTACATTTTACTTGAAACACGAATTTCTGTACAAAGTTCTTGTTTAGAGGTTTTAAAAGCAGCCAGTTTGAGGTGTATTTTTTTATGTCTCTCATGCACACTGTCTGCTGTTATATAATTTGTTTGGGTTGAATGTAATTAATCTGAGGTGTCATCTTGAAAAGAAAAGTCTCCAGCTGGGATCAAGCCGTTCTGGCTCTGGGTCAGTCAGCAGCTTCATGTTTTTGCAAATCAACTGACTGCTTTAAAGAAAAAGTTCTGCTTTTACCCAAAATCTTCAGAAAGCGCTGACATCCTACAAAGGACTGCTTTGCTTTTTCATTATGATTCTGCTAAAAATCTAAAATTTCAGAATCTTGAAGCCACATGGTAAAACTGTAAACACTGTCAACATGACGCCTGATTGCCAGATGTTGACTTGTCCTGACACTGTTTTATTTTAAAACTAAGATCAGGTGAATTTCGGTCAATGGTCCAAAGTTGAAAATATTCCAGGTGTATTAATTGCAATTGTATCAGGGAATAAATCAGTTTGTTTCTGTATGAATGACATTTACACTGACTTCCTGTTTGTTTTTGTTTTGTCTCATAGGAAAGTTAATAAGTGCTACCGGGGTCGCTCATGTCCCATCATAGTCCACTGCAGGCAAGTATAACATCTACATAAATTACTTCTGTGATGTTTTAACACCAAGTTACCATAGCAACGTAGTCTTATTTTTGAAGCGGGCAACAAAGTGGCTGTTTGAACTCACTGTGGTGTTTCCTTTACAGAAATTCATAATAAAATTTTGATATAAAATATGTAAGGGGCAAATTAACCTGGGTACTTGTTTCTAAGTTTAATATAGCATTAGCATAACATTAAAGTCATATAAAGTCTTTACTAATGCTTAGATGTTTACAAGTTGTGGGTGGAACAAAGTGGTACAGAAGTGAATTTGATTTCACTCCTGAACAAAATGACATAGTTTAATATCACGCAGTAGCTCCAACACAATAATAACACTGTACTTTTAAATAGACTTTATTGAGAAACCAGCTACAAAAACACAATCTTCCTGATTTTCCTTGGTTATTCTTATGGGTCCACAAGTAGCTACTAATAAGATAAATGGAGAAATTTGGATTTTGGGACCAAGAATCCTTGTACAGTTATTTCATAAAGTGTGCCATCTTTGCTGTTTTTAGTTTTTAACACATTTTAAGGTATATTTGTTTGGGAATATTTCTAATTACTGCAAAGAAAGAATTTACAGGGTCTATTCTCTCTCACATATTCTGGATATCAACTTCTGGACCAAATCCTTACTGATGGTGACCCCTTCTCTGTATTGGTTCTTGTAGTTTAGCTGGTTGGCTCCTGGTTTAGTCAATGAGGTTTTCTGTGGTTTTAGCATTTAAACATTTACGAAAAAGATCAAATTTCTTGAATCTCATTTTCTGCTACACACGACTCATAGCAGCTGTAACTATTTGAGCTCCAGATTTTCTGAATAATCTATTGGAGGATTTATCATAAAAGAATAACTTTGCACAAGTTTCCTGCTGTCCATCTTTGGTGTTTTTTCTTGGTCAGAAGAGGCGTCTTTGCTACCATTTTAAAGGTTTTCATCTAACCGTGTGCCCTGCTGCCAATGTTGAGGAAGTTCTGTACCAACGGTAACATCATCATATGGTGCTTCCCTCAGGTAGAAACTCCATGCTTACTGGACACTCTTGAATGTCCTGAAACATATTGCAACTGAACGTCTCACTCTGAAGCTCTTGATGATCTAATGTAGAGTTCTGTGCAGCAGTTGTGATAAGTGATGTTGTCTTGGAGGCATGAGGGATGTTTGTCAGCTGATGCAAAAGAGTAAACAAAAAATGTACAATTACGAACAAGTTTTGATGTTGTTAAGTGGAGAATCTTGTATTAGGTTGATTTTGTTTGCGCAATATTATAATAATCTCAGGTTCTACATAGCTATTATAAATTTTGTGGATCAAGTCTTTGTTGTTTGAGTATTTATTAACTTAACAAACTTAAAAGAGTTTGTTAAGTTAATATTAAAAAATTAGTAGAGATACTTTTAGTTCAGTTCTTTGTTCTGCCAAATCAGTCTTTTTTGGAAGCTGTGCTGCGTTTTTTATTTTCATTTCAGCCACAGAGTCTTTAGCCTTGTTGCCAAAGCAGTCATGGAGTGTTATGTCTGTGTTTTGGATGATATGAGAGAATACGAAGAGAATCTGTGACATCTAAATTCAGACTTTAATAAATATGAGAGAAACCTAAACAAAAAAAACAACCAATAAATGTACCAAGTTTGTTTGAAATGCTTTGTGTTGAACCACTGCTCCATGCTTCTCCGTTTCCATCTTGTCTTTTTCGTTTTCTTCTTTCCTCCTTGTTTCCCATCTGTCATTGTGAATGGATTCATTCACTCTAATAATGTTGGCTTATTATTTTTAAAAATATTCCATGCTGAATTGTTTTGATTTTTAATGGTGCTAAGCATTTGCGTTTATTCTCTTATTTAATAATTATTTTCTCTGGGTGAAACCAGACATTATTTTAGTTAACAATCCCATTTGTAGCTGAAATATCCAGTTAAATGTTTCTTTTTTGCATAACTCGTAACACTTTTTAAAAAAAAGTATGTACCCGACCTTTCAATTGCTCAACATAACACAACCTCACTGTGCATCATAAACATGCAGAACACAGGGCTGAGTTGTAAGGCAAAGGATGAAATTGGACCCATAATTCGTTGATGAATCTAAGAGCAGACCAACCCTGTGTAACGGTAGAGCAAAGAAAAGACTGAGTGTGGAGACTTTCATTTCCAAATGGGTTTCTCAGAGCCAACATTGCAGTGCCATTTATCGCCCTAATGTATACAGAGAGCAGGGTGAAGCAATCAGGAAGAGAAGTGAGCGAATAGAGGAGTGCAGATGCCGAAATTCAATAACCTCACAGCATCTCTCCTGCTCCATCCTTCTTCTGGTGTCCGTTTCCATCTTGTCTTTTACTTTTTCTTTTCCTTCTTTCCTCCTTTTTTCCTGTCAGTGTCATTGTGGATAGATTCATAGACCGCCGCAGACATCCTGACATGTTCATTCACAGCCCTCAACTCTGTTCTGTCATGATTGGATATCAGATGTTGTGATCACCTTGTGATGAAAGCACATGCACACACACACACACACACACACACCCACACACACCTGCTTCCATGTTATCTTTCAATTAATGCAGACTTACCGGTGAAAATGAAATATTCTGATTCTGAGGGCAAAGTCACAAAGTTTGTATTTCTATCCATAGTAGGAGTTTGTATCAACTTCCACTCATTTTTAGAAACTACTTTTTCACTTAACACTGACCCAAAGCCCATTCATTCCTGGTATATTTGTAACTCAAACTTTAAACTTAATTCACACCTTATTCAACTTTGACTTCAAAACTTTGAAATGGGGATCCAGTTCATCAGAACTGAGCTTTAGTCTGTATGCGACATATTGCTCTTCAGAAGGTTGGTGAATTTATAGAAAAAGGTACTAAATGGTTTGCATAAACAAGTCTACACACAACAGATGTAACATCTCCTGAAACAAACTTTTAGGATACATTTATCACTTTCCCATGCTTGAAATAAATCCGTAGTACAAAATATTCTTTCCAAATACATTATTTTGTCTAATAAATCTTTCCTCTCTGTTTCCAGTCTGTTACTTATGTGGAAGAGAGGAAAATGTATTTATGCCTCGTGTTTAAGTGAAATGCTCTTCATATTTCAGCTTTCCCCAAAGACTTTAAGCTCTTTACAACATAAATCTACACATCTGCAGCTATTTATCCACTTGCAATAAAAATAGTAAAGTCATAAAAAAAGACCTCATTTGTCTGCTTAAGACTGTAGTCGGATGACATCAAACCAGAGCAGAGCAATACTAAAGAGTGATGCTCCTGGAAAACACGTTGAAAACATCTAACTGAATCCTCTTTAACATTCCTGACTTGTTATTTTTTTATTAAAGTAACTTTACACAATGAATTTGAAACGTAATTATTTTGTTGATGTGCTTTGATAGCATTTTAGCAACTAAATGTTGATACTAGGAGGTGATGATGTATCAAATGGATCTACAGAACTCTACTACTAACTGTTGACATTGCACTAACATAAAAAATAACCAATAGTTTAGCATTGTTTTGTGCTGACACTGAATTAAATAAGTAACTTAATCATCTTCAGGTTTTTTTAATAATTAATTCTAAAACCCATCAAGCTTTTGCATATCTGTAAAGCCATCCTAAAGCATTGCCGTCCTATATATTTATTATTCTAGCATGCATAAGTTAAACTTGATTTACTTCTTGATTATGCGGTTAGTTATTAAAGTTTAATAAGAATAACAATCTGATTTCCAGATGTTTTTTATCCTTAAATTTGGGAAAGAAAATAAAACAAGGTGGTGACCTCATGGCACAAGTAACTCACTTCGTTCTGATGCAGCAGGAAACTGTGAATTTCACCTTTTACACTCGTAGTGGTAGAGAGAACACAGTCACAACCATCGACAGAATCCACTTCATTTTATTTTGATCCAAATAAATTGTGCTTTCAATGTTCAACATGACAAGAAATGGTGTTTTTCTGTTTGGTTATTGTGGCTGAAAAATGACAAATTAGTGATTTGTGATGTTTTTAATATGTTCCATCACTGCAACTTTCAAAATGAAATAATAAATCAATCAAGTTTATTTATATAGCACATTTCAGCAACAAGGCAGTTCAAAGTTCTTTACATCATAAAAACACAAAAATAAGAATTCATAAAAACATCAGTCACTTTTTTAAAATGCACATATGACAAGTGTAACTTATCAACTCTGTACTCAGATGGTCCACAGCTGTTTGTTGCCAAACTCTCATTTGTCTTTTGTTTTATTTAAAATGTTTATTTGATTTTATTTGTTGCTTTAAATTCAATAAAATATATTTTTTGATTTAACGTAATCTAAAGGAAGTTTTGATGAATTTTCCGAACCGAACTGATCCACTGATGTAACTAATGCCTGTTTCTGTCCATCCTTTGCTGCTCCACCCTACAGTGATGGTGCAGGAAGAACTGGGACCTACATCCTGATCGACATGGTCCTCAACAGGATGGCTAAAGGTGAGCGTCGCCTGCATGTCCTTCCCTCCTGCTGCCATGGAGAGGCGTTACCATAGCAGCATGTCTATCTTCTACTGACTAAATCAGGCAATTTCATTTCCAGTAATGATATTTAATTACATAATTACAGCAATTAGCAGGCAAACATAATGTCACATTTTATGAAAACACTCAGTTGTGTTGCTTGTCACCCTTTGAGCAACAGAAAACAAACTGCTTCTGCATTGGTGATTAAATGTGTTCATTTTTATGAGAAAGATGCTGATTGATGCCGTCTGTTGATGTTTTTTTAAGAGAACATTTTTGATGATCAGTAAAAAAGTCAAAATGATTTAAATGTAAGAAAACATGTTCTAATGCTGAACAATCCTATCTGCAAACTTGGTGGATTTGTTGGTGTTGAGGTTGTGATGTGGTCATGGCGATAAACAGAGTGTGGTGAAAATGACCTTTCACCCTGACCTACTCTTACACCTGCAGTGGATCCTTAACAGCCACTGAGAGTTTTTAATCATCCTTAGAAGTTGTTGAGCTTCGGCCTGTACAGCCTGTTTGCCTTCAGGACAGATTTTGATTTACTGATCTACATGCAGCAACGTCTGTAAGATTTAAAAGCAGCATTAAGCCCCTGCAGCAGTCAAAAGACCTCCCCAGTCAGCCATGGTTTTCGGTTTTTCACGTTTCTTGATGGTTTTGGTATCGGTCGTATCATCTATGCATTTTCTAATGAAGTATGTGACAAACTCTGTATCCCGGCAGGCCAGTGATGCCGTTATTTGTTGTTTCCTTTTATTTGCATCCATTCTAACAGTGCTTAACGTTGGAGTACTTGATCTAATGTCTTGTTAACTCTAGTTGCACATTTTGATTTGCATGTTGTAAAATGTGTTTTACAACATGCTAAAACAGTCTAAGTGTTTTAGACTGTAGAAAACTAGAGATAACAGTTGTAACAGAGATAACAGTTGTTACACTTTGCGAAAAAAGTGTGACGACTGTTGAGTTTAGCATCAGATTTTAAAGTAGATGCTAATCTTAGCATCGGGAGTATCTAAGCACACAAAAATGATTTTTATCTAGTCTGCCTCTCTGTCAGTTTGTGTTTTTCTGTTTAGGCCACAAAAAAGTATGCTACTCAACAAGATAAAGGTGCAGCAGACTTCTTCATTTATTTATTGAAAGTGTTGTCTGATGAAAAGTCTTTGATTCAATCAACACAACAGAGAATCTCAAGAACTCTCAGCACTCATCTTCACATTCTGGACCCAACATAATATCTTACCAAATGAGTTTACAGGCTGACAGCTAAAAGTCTGAGGTACAGCTGAGATCAAAATTATTACCACCTCTATGAAATTTTAAGTTACTTTCAATTTTTATTTTTTATTTCTTAACAGACCAATGTTTTTATTTTTGAGAAAAACATTGGTTTTTATCAAAAATAAAAACCAATGAAAAACTAAAAACTACCAGGATCAAAATGATTAGCTCTTTAAGATCTGGCCTTTTAGTTTAGCCAAAGCACAGATCACTGCAGAAATGTTTCTCCTGGCCACAGACTCAGGAAAAATGATAACTTGCTTGTTGAAAAATGATATCAAAAGGTTACTTTGTGCAGCATATTGTCATGGCAAGGATTCAAGTTTTAGAAACGGACTGAGTCTTCTCAATGCAAGGAACAAATTAAAAAGAATTAGCTTTCACTTGTAGATTGTTCATCATGTGCAGATCTGAGACATTTAGTCTGAGCTGCAGTGATTTCACAATGCTGCTGCATAATCTTTGTGTTCCTTTGTGTCCGATGGTGGTGCTGCTGCCACTGTGGCAGAACGAGCTCCTGTGTCTTTAATTCCACATCAAAGGGTCAGCAGTCGGTTCCCAGGCTGTCACGCTGTGGTCACACTCTTCAGCACCCAGGGGCCGGGGACCGAGGGGCCGAGCTGGGAGGGACAGGACGGACACCGGGGCGGGGGTCGGTTCAGGACACTTCTGTCTGTCTGGAAAGACAAAACTCAAACTGCGGACAGCAGGAACATATTATCAGTTGTAAAAGCATATTAGTACTTATGTTGTTGCTTTTGGTTCCAGTCTTTTAAAATGTGTTTCCAGAAGTTATTAATACCCCTAAACTTCTGTATGTGCCACATTACAGCCACAAACTGCACTGGATTTCCATAGGATATCGTGTGATAAACAATTATGAGGGAGTTCATATCTGTACCGGTTTAGCATATTCAGAGGTTAAAATTGTCCACCTGAGCTGTGACCTGCTGCAGCTCCTCCAGTTACATTCTGTGGTTAACAATCTCTTTGTCCTGCCTCAGTTTAACTAGGCAGCCATGAATTGGTTGGTTTGTTGTTGTGCCAAACTCTTCATTGTAGATGGATTGAACATGGAGATGTTTTATAACCAAACGTCGCTTTAAGAATTCACTACTTTCTCTTTGAACTGTCTGCTATGTTCTTAGAAAAACTTAATGTTTCAATTGTTTGTTTTTTTGTTTTTATGATGTAAAGCACTTACATTATCAAATAAAATTTGATTAATTCTCAATACTGACATTAAATGACAAACAAGTGAACTCTATTAGGAGACATGACTCTAGAGCCAATATGTTGCTCTAGATTTTAATAAACATGCATTTTACACTTTTTTATATTTCATTTTGAAAACTCTGCCACACTTTCCTTCCTCTTATATGTGTGCTGCTTTGTGACCCTGTGTTTGTTCAGACAAACTCTCATCTGCCATTATTCTTCAGCAACTTCAAGTTTTCAAAATGTAGTTTTTATTTTTGCTTGATTTACTTTTGGAATAAGTCTGATAAATCGGCATCTATTTGATTTGATCGTATTTCTGACCATGTGAGCGGTTCAATCAAAATCCAGGTAGAAATTTACAATCAAATTTTAGAATATTTTAAATACAAACATGGTAAATTCTACTGGAAGACTAGCAATGGCTCGTCATTGGCTCTTCATAATGATCCTAAACAGGATGATCTGGGGAGATTGCTTGCATGAAATGTGAATTTAAGGATTTACAAATTGGCATATCTGTACCAGATGTGTTGGAGGGCAGTTAGTTTTACTTTAAGTAACCAAACTGTTGTTAAGTCTGATCCTAAAGGCAACAAATTCAAACGGATTAATCATCAGGAAGATGGAAAATATGGGTGTGGTCAGTAAGGCAGCGCCCTCTGGTGGATTCCAAAGAGCCTGCATGTAGCACTGTTGTAATCTGCCAAATCAACTGGATAGAATTTAATTTATTAGTGAATAAATTAACAGCATGATGTAAAGTAAAATAATTTGGAGCATTTTAAACATTGGGATTTTATGCTGCAATGTAGTTTTACATAATTCATGCTTTTCTTTCAAGCATTGCTTTACAGAGAGAGAAGACAAGTGAAAGTTTTAATGTAATTGTGGTTTAATCAGAACAAAGCAGGAGCTTTATTCAGAGCAGCATCAAGGCCGCAGCTGCAGCTTAAAAATGGTTTCTTTAGAATAATCATATTTTGGATCAGCATATCCCAAGAAGATAACAAACACTAACATGATGCATTATTAGCGTAAGCATTGTGTGTGTGTGTGTGTGTGTGTATATATATATATATATATATATATATATATATATAGGTGTGTGTGCGTGTGTTTGAAATCGTTTGTTCTGTGTCAGTTACTTAAAGTTGTTTTGCTAGATGTTAACATCAAGACTTGTATATTGTGTTAACATCAACTGGTTAAACATCAGAAACAAAAAAATAATAATTGGTGTCAATTTGATTTATATTTATGCACATTTCTGAAAATGCTTTTTAAAAAGCTTCTCTGTGTTCACTCTGATCTTTCTGAACCTTTTTGTTTGCATGTGTTCCCCCTCATCCTCTCTTCC
Source organism: Brachyrhaphis roseni (assembly GCA_903066815.1). Classification (NCBI taxonomy): domain Eukaryota; kingdom Metazoa; phylum Chordata; class Actinopteri; order Cyprinodontiformes; family Poeciliidae; genus Brachyrhaphis; species Brachyrhaphis roseni. The sequence continues at coordinate 6,752 of CAEFZY010021081.1, read as the reverse complement.
CCTCATCCCAGCTCCCACAGCCCTTTGCTTTCTCCTGATTGCTCCAGCTGCTCAGAGGGAATTGTAAATTTTCTGAGGAATTACGGTGAGGTATCAGAGATGAGGAGGTATTGCTCTGGTTCTGAAAGGCTCGCTCCATTCCTCAACCCTCTCTGTTATCCCCTCACATCCCCCCCCCCCACCACCACCGGCCACATTTCTCTTCTTCTTAAGACTCTTACAAAGCCCATGAAGTGGTTGGAGGTTTTCAGCTCTTTTTCAATTCCCTTTGAAATGTTACGTATTTTTCTTTATTTTAGCTGATTAACAGTTTGCCTGACTCTCAGCTTCAACTTTCTTTTGGCTTCCTCAAGCACCCCAGCTTTATTTTATTTCCTAAATTCTACATCACTACTTATAAAATCACTTTCTCCCTCGTTTCTTGTCCAACTCCTTGACCTCCACCTAAAACCTGGAGTCTTACAGAAGCTCAAAAAAGCCACTGAGGTTTTAAACTAACCCCCTCCTTGGTTCCTTTTTCAAACCTCAACTCTGACAAAGAGGAGCTGTACAAAAGGAGAGCTTTTGTTTTGTTTTTTCTTTTATTTCCCTGAGATGCGATCCGTTTTGAGGCTTATCAGAAAGTTTTCAGTTTAAATTCTTTCCCCTCCAAATGAAAGAGAAAAGCCAAACCTGTGAGCTGTGTGTTTCCACTTTTCTGGCTGGACAGGAGTCCATTGTGTTTAAAAGAAGAAGAAAAAAGACTGCAGCACAAAACCTGTGAAACAGAAAGAGAAGACTCTGAATGAACAGCACTCCCACCATTCATTTTCCTCCTCAGGCAGGCAAGAAAATGAAGCGTTATTATGTGTCTCAAAAAAAAAAAAGTAATTCTTGTGTTTCTTTGTATCTGAGGTTGGATAGAGGATGCTGAGAAAAAAGAGTCAGAAAACAAACCGAATGTTCTTGTGAATTTAATTGTTGCTCCCACATCATCTTTTCTGTTCAACTATTTCTTGTTTCATTGAGTCCTTTACCTTTATTGTAACATCTGCTTTAAAAGAAAACTTTTATGAGAACTCCTTTGTCTAATTTCTTTACCCCCATCAATATGTTAATCATGTTCCATAAAAAATAAGGTTTTAAAAAGATACTTTATTAATCCCATGTTAACCAAGTTTCTTCAAAGAGTAGTTGTAAATAGTGAGGACTTTGCACAGGAAGGAAGGAGCTCCTGTTGCAGTCAATATTACAGTAGTAGGAAGAAGATTCTAACAGAAGACACTTTTCTTGTATTCTAGTCTCAAGAAGAGCAAAGTCAAACAGTTTTCTGTGCTCAGCTTTTCTGACTCACTGACTGCAGCCACCTGAGTATTCCTGCAGATTATCCTAAAAGGGGAACAGTGAGGTGTAAAAATGGTGAGAGAATAATGCCCTGAATTAGAGGTATGGCTACTTTAATGGTAGTTACAACCCTCTAATCAGCAAAGATGCTATCTGGCAGAGAGAGACACAAAGAAAAAACAACAACAAACTATTAACTGCTGAATGGATGGTGTCAATACAAAACATGTTTTTACCTTACAATTACAGCAAACCAACCAATTATAGGACAGAAACGAACAAACACAGGAAAGCTCTAAGCTTCTCAGTAGAGGCAAAAAACAAATGTGAACAAGTGAAAGAGCAATCTCATGAGGAGAGCCCCCTAGAGGTCACTGACCATAACAATGGCTACTTTAATTTTGTAAACTGCGAGCAAAAGAAAAAAAAAATACAACCACCGTAAATGTGCTTCTTTTATTCAGTTATGTAACGTGATGTTAGAGGCAATTCTCCTAAAAATAAGAGCAACACAAATAGATGGGAAGAAACAGAACCATTAGAAATGGTAAAAGTAAATTTAATTAATTTAGACAAAATCAATAGAACAATTTTGAAGACTAACATTTTAAAGTTATCATTGAAAGAAACAAGAAAATATGGCATTTCTAGTAAGTAATAGCAAACCAGTGGAATCTCTGTTGTTCCTGCTAGTTTTTTATAAACCACAGCATCACAGTAATCGACATTTCTTAGCAGAATGTCTCATGTTTCAGGTAGAACTCGTCACAAAAAGTAGCTTGTGCTTGAAAAGGCTTCAGATTATTCTGGTTCTTTCTCACTTCTCAGACAACCTGAACTGTAAAAATGTTTTCCTCAGATTCGACTAACAGACTCCAAAGCAAATAAAATACCCAAGTTTTTACTTTACCAAGTGGGTTTACAAAGCAATAAAATATCATTTGATCTGAACTATGATACCAACAGATAAATTTCCCTCTGGAAAATTACCCAGCAGGTATCATTTAATTTAGGAATAATAACTTTGACTGTAAAGCAATGAAGACTAAAAACTTTTTGTAAACCCTAAAGACGGGACTATTTCTTGTAACAGGGCTGTGAGCGTTGACACTAAGGAGTGACAAGGCTCTGTTGTGTCAGCTCATCATCAGACTATCACCTCAAGGATGGCTGCTGATGGCTTCTTTTGTCAGATTTTTTTTCCAAACAAACGAAACATCTCAAAGGGGGTTTGAGCGAAAAGCTTGAATGCGTTTTCTTTTTGCTTTAAGAAAAGAATCCGTTGTAAACGTCATATTTCTTGACAGATCTTAGCCCGATCGTCTTCCCTGCGCGTTCAGCTCAATGCAGCATCATTTTTCATGTGTCTGTTTTTGTTTGTGTGTCTGACAGGTGCCAAGGAGATTGATATTGCAGCCACTTTGGAGCACCTGAGGGACCAGAGGCCAGGAATGGTCCAGACCAAGGTAACACACCTGAGACCAGGATGTCTGCTCTTCTCCAAACTCTCTAATGTCTAGCCTGACTACTAAAAAAATGGTCCTCGCACACATGAATTAATAGGTTTAAATAATTGACACAAGATCCAACACGTTCTTGAGGTGCACTGGTTTTAGCTTTGGTTTATTTAATGAAGCTCAAAGTGAATGACAGAGGATCCATGAATGAGAAAAAAACAGTTTCACTCAAAGGAAAAATAAATCCTCTAACTCAAATACCTTAGACACCATTTCACAATAAAATTACCCTGAACAAACAGGCAAAATAAATGCACAGTTTGGTTTGATGTTCTTTTTAATGAATAGGTTTGCATTGAACACATTGGCTGGATGAAGGACAGTTAGTCTTTGGCCAACCTGGTAAATCTGACATAACATCATATTTATGACTTACCATCTTCCTGAAGAACTTTAGGGGAAATATTGATGAAAGAGTTCAACAAATTGATCACACTAATGTTTGCAGATATTGTGTTTCTAACCTATTGACTTGAAAATGACTTGAAACCTTGGATTTTTGACCCACGGTTTATATTTTTCTTGCCAGTTTCCAGCCAGATAGTTTTTCAGTGAAGAGTGATGTTTGGGCATCACTCATCACAAAGAAAAATTGAAAATCTTTATAAATTTATCATGATCTCATTTTTCTTGCTAAAATTCTTGGCATTTTAAAAGGAATTTATGCAATTTGATTTACTTAATTTCATTTGTGTAGCACCAATTTACCACAGTTTTCTCAAGACAAAAAGCTAAATATAAAGCTAAATATTTAGCTTTGTAAAAAAATTGGAACTGATTTTTACACAATCAGTTCCAATCACAGAGATTCAAGATCTGTTTATTACACCAGCTGCTAAAAAGGAACGCATCTATTTAAGGAAACCAGCCAGTTTCTTCAAGTCAAACTTTCCCTCATACTGAGCAAAAATACCTGCTTTTAAGCATTAATAAAACTTTAAACATTATGTTGAAAGGGTTTCTTCAAACCAAAATCAGCCACCTGAGAAATAATCACTCAGTAGTTTGTGAAAAGCTTTTTTTTTTCCAACCTGCAAATGACCCGCCTGCTCTGTGTTGGAAATTTCTCCTAAAATGAACTCATTCCTCACCACATTGTACACGGAGTGACTCCAGGCTGCTGTGAAAACTATTACTGGATGATATGAGAACATAATTAAAAAGAAAGCCAAGAATGTGTGTAGAACATCTGCTGTATTGATCGTGGCCGTATGAAAGCCTGCGGCCTGAACGAAGTGTGTCGTCGCCTTTCCACCATTCCCCCCGCGGTCCGGAGCCCCGGCTTCAGCTCTCACAACCTCAGGTCCAGTTATGACTGAGAAGGCTTTCAGACATGAACCTCCAGAGGCTACAGTCACTACAATGGATTACTTCCAAAAAAAAAAAAAAATCACATCGTCTTTGCTAAAGGAACAATACGGTAACTAGGTCAGGATTCAGAAAATGTTGCGTTGTCGAGCCGGGATCAATAATTCCTCCAGGAAATCCTGTTTGCCAGACGTCTTGAGCTCCATGTCGCCTGGAGTGTCGCTATTTCTCACTTCCTCTCCTGTTTCTCCTGCAGGATCAGTTTGAATTTGCGTTGACGACCGTGGCTGAAGAGGTGAACGTGATCCTGAAGGCTCTTCCTCAGTAGAAGGAAGACACTTCCTGTTCCTGTTATTACTTCTCTTCATTTCCCTCCATCTTTGTCCAGTTATTCCCTGTCTTGTTATTTTGGTGTTTTGATTTTCCAGCTGTCTGTTAACCTTGCCAGTTTTCCCGTCTTCATCTCATAAGAGTTCCTCTCTTTATCCATGTCCTTGTCTTTTTTTCTGTTTTGTCACATTTTTCCATATTTTCTTGTCCAGACAATATTTTGGTCTCCTAGCTTACTTTCTGTATTCCTCTCCATTTAAATATTCTCTTTTCAACATTGTGGCAGGAAGTCGCTGTATCCATTCTGTACATAGCTGGACTCTCCCTCTGTTATCCTACAGCTTATTTTCCAAAGTGACACAGCAAATTATCACATTTTGATTGGCTGATGTCTCAGATTATCTATATTAGTTTTGTGTTTGATCATGAGGATCCTCATGGGCATCAGTTGGGTGTAACAAGGTTTGGCAACATAATCAAAAATAAAGTTTAGCTTTGTTGTTTATAAAATTAAGATTTATTTCTTGATTGTAAAGTGCTGTACAAATAAAGCATCTGCTGGTTATGGTCAGAATAACTGATTTCTGTCAAATGGTCATGTACTTTAATTTAGTAAATTAGCTCTTTGTTATTTGCCAAACCTGAATGTTAGACTGAACTGATGTCTTTGGGAGTGTGCATAAATAAGTGTCATTCTTCGTCTGATTTTCAGTGCCATGCTCATGAAGTCTTAGAGAGTCACAGTAATTCAGTGTTGCTCAGTGTGGTTCAACTGATTTAACCTCCAATTAAAGCTTGTTTCATTTCACTGGGATTACAATTTAGAAAACTAAACACGATTCTAATGTTAGAAATGTGTTAAGATATGATTATTTTGTTGTGGTATTTTTAGTGTGAGCAATATTGTGTTTCTTCAACCTGAACTGATCTCTTGTGGACAACCAACATTGTGGCTCGTCAGTGAAGTTACAGTCATGTCTGCCTTAACAAAACATATTGTAGGAAGACTGTATAAAGCCACTTAGGTTGATAAACCTACATTTAAATTGCCCTTATTTCAATTGATTATGGCTTATTTGTGCTCAATATGACTTAAAATTACGTAATTGTATTTTTGTTCTTGTGACTACATCAAATATCAAGGTACTGCAGCTGAAGCAGAAATGACTGATGTAAGGGCAGAATAGAGGGTTTTAAATAAGTACATTTATTATGAAATGGTTTAGTTTTGCTTCTCAACAGATCTTATATGTAGCATAAATGGATGATTTGTAAATATGGAGTAGCAAAATCTGTTTTCCCTTAAATGCATCCTAAAATTGTTTGCTGACGCTGTAAATTAAAAAAAAAGCACAAGAAACCATGTGAGATGTGTTTTTATTTTTCATTTTCCATGCACAAAGTAAATGTAACTTTGTGCATTGAGAATGGACAAAGTTACGTCCATTAAACATAATGAACATAAAGTAAACATAACTTCATTTCTCTGCCTGTCACATTATTCCCCTCAGTCTCTGGCTTTTTCTAAGAATATTTAACTTACATTTATTGCATGCCTGTTTAATTATCATCCTGTTTTCAAAACAACCTAAAATGCCATAAATGTAAAAGGAATCAGTCAAATCTGTACCTGAGGTAAACATGGTTACAGCAGAGCAGGCACCCAGGCAAAAGAACATTATAACTTTACCTTAACTATACGTTTCATGTTTTAACTGTATTACATAAAACATTTTATACTCTAACAAGATATTGTATGAACACAATCATTTATTGGGCAAAAATCAAAGACATTGCTAGAAGAATGCTAAACATAAAGCGTTAATTTGTCCTAATTTAGTCTTTGCTCAACCCTGTTTGGATCCAGGTGTATCTGTAGATGTCTGATGATACTCTATCGACCCAACCCGCCCCCTGCAGCTCAGGTCATCTAGTTTGAGTCCACAGATCTTCCTTCATCCTGCTGGCCGATCACTGAGAAACGCTGCCGTCTCGATCGGATCGGCAGGTTCTCCCTCCAGTTCAGAACAACGTTTCCTTCTCAATGTTCATGTGATCATCACGATACGGTCCAAACGGCTGATTAACAGCACCGTCTCTCCATGGCTCAGTCCAAGCAGAACCACGAACCCAGCCATTCATCATTAGCATCATTATGCTATAAACTAAACATATGCTCTAACTATAAAAGGTAGAACATAAAAGCTTTATTGTACAATATGTTATTACAATATGGTATGTATATGTATATATATATATATATATATATATATA
>CAEFZY010021079.1:0-28538 GCA_903066815.1 Brachyrhaphis roseni | reverse complement strand
CATGTTTTTGGACTGTGGGAGGAAGCCGGAGTACCCGGAGAGAACCCACGCATGCACAGGGAGAACATGCAAACTCCGTACAGAAAGACCCAAGGCCGGGAATTGAACCCAGGACCTTCTTGCTGCAAGGCAACAGTGCTACCAACTGCACCACTGTGCAGCCCTAATTGTTTTCAAATGAATTCAAACTAACTTCATTTTCATCAGCAAATTACAAAAGAAGCAGACAGAACAGTGTCAGAAATGTTGCCAATTCACGTCATTTGAGACAAATGCAAACGGAAGTCAGGAAAAAAAAGCCAAAAATGCAAAACTTACATTTAAAAAAAAACAAAAAACTCCCCCACCTGAGTTTTAAACAAGCAGATGCATCTCTGGGATCAAAAACAAATGGTCACACTGTCAACGAGAGGTTGCAACATGCTGGTGATTATTTACAATAGCTCCTCTTGTAATGAATATAGCAGCAAGATAAAGATCCCTTTGTACATAAATTATTCTTAAAACAACACGAGGACCAGATGGCTTTGGTCGCAGGAGGGTTCCTGGGTTTTTGGGACACTGCTGACGTCTCAGTGGGATCGCTGTGATGTTTTGCAGTTGTGATGCAGGAGACTGTCCACCAGAGTCCAGTGTTTGCCTGCGTAACAGAGCCTGACCCGGATCAGGCCGAGGTTAGAGAGGCAGATGCAATAATCCAGCCAAGTCTTCGGATCGGATTTAGATTATTACGTACGTTGATGTGCACAAGCTGTGCTCCTGTCAACTTTCTCTCTCTCCTTCTTTTCACTCTATACTCAATCTTTCCTTCGTCTTGTGCGCTTACATCCTGACCTGTTTGTCCTTTCAATAACCTTCCTATAAACCTACCCCCTCCTTTCCGTAGGATGACCTGAGTAGGACAGGTCAGTCTGCTGCACAGACAGATATTGATGTGTGAAACTTAAGTGTGTAGATTTCACCTGTTCAGCTGACAAACCAGTTGGATGAAATCCAGTACGGCATTCGGGTTCTCCCCGTTTCTGATGCCACAGGATGTTTCTAAAGTGCAGCTACAGACTAACTCCATGCTTATCAATGCAGCTGTGCCGTCCATGCGATTAAAACACTAGAACCTGGACAGCAAATTTCGGAATTTAAAAAAAAAAAATTAATCTGGGTGAGATTGGATAAAAAGTTGACATGAATTGTACATTTTCGTCCCTCCCTCCTCTCTTCGCCGAGTCTCCCATTTCTCCCCTTCCTCCGAGCGCTATCAGCTCACGTTCTCTCCCGTTCCCCCACCACCCGTTGCCGGTTTTTTATGTCCCAGGTGAGGGGGGCCGTGTCCTTGAGCACGCTCTGTGCAGCTAAAGCAGCAAATATCTGCCCGCTGTGAGTGTGTTTGTCTCCTGCGTTTAGCATAAACATCAAGATTTCCACCACAGAATGAGGATGTTGGGGTTTCTCATTCCTCCAGTTGGGCTTTGAGAAATGCAAGACAACGAATGCACAAAGCCAAAAGCCATTTCTCTTTCTGTTAAATAAAAAAACAACAACTGACAGTCAAGCTGAAGAGAAGTGAGTATAAGAGAGAGCGTGGGTTGATCTTGACAGAAAAGGTCAAAGATCACTTGAAAAAGAGTAACTGCTGTCCTGCTCTACAAAGGTTGCACACTTTATTGTAATATTTGTTACATGAAGAGTGACCTTACAACCAACTCACTTCAATTAAATTAATTAATTAGAGACTTTGCTCACATATTCACAGGATTAAATGTAAGCATTTGCTGTAAATAGAAATGTAAGTAGAAGAGAAACGTTCCCTCATTTGATGCATAGAATCAAAAAACGTGCGTTATTGTTTGAAACGGCAGGATTTAAGTGTGCCAAAATGATTTTCCACTGCCAGGCCTGAATCCCCTCCTTTTCCTCAGTAACCCTCCCTCGTAACTATGGCAACCCAGTCTTTTCCCGAGGAGGATTGCTCACTACGGCGTTAGCGTGAAGGAGCTCGTGATCCACCAATCACACGTCGCGCTCGCCTCTTCTGGTCCAGAGCATCTGTCTCTCCCTCCGTCAGCTCACTTCCAGGACTCCTTCGGTTTGAAATCCCCCGCTGTTGTCAAGCTCGTTTTGTCTCCTGTCTCAAAGCACAGGGATACACCCACAACAACAGCAGTATTATAAGACATTTTGATTTTCTTTTTTTTTTTTTTCTCACGTTTCTCCTTGCTCAGTCTCAAATAGCTGCCACGTCGACGGCGCCATCTGTAGTAGTTCCTTTCACGGGATAACCGTTTCACACACACTGACAGAAAAAGTTTGGTTACTTTTGTAAAGCACTGGATTTAGAGAAATATTATTCAGAATTTGCAGTTCTAACATATGACCTTAAAATATACAGAGTGATTCTACAGTTTTTATGCAGTTTATGGCTCGCAGGTATAGTCATAATCAATAACTTAGAATATGTGCTCTGATTAGGTTTGCTTATTAAGCAAGTTTTCAACATATTTTTCATTAGGGTCACATTTTTTAGGATTAAAAATGTTTATTATTATTATTGCTGTTATTATTATTTTTGGTGTGATGTAATATTCTCACCTTAAATCCTGTGTATTCTTTATATTTAAGCAGAAATTCATTTAAAAATTTTGAAATAGTCATAACATCAGCAGTCTGTATGTAATGTATTTCACTTAGAGAATTGAGTTACTGAAACAAATTAACTCTGATTTATTGAATAAGAATGAGCCAGACTGAAAATATTAAAGAACTCAGAGTTTTTGCTGAACTTCGCGTTGTCATAGCCACAGACAAATGAGTCAAGGAACGCTGAAGTGTTGTAGAACCTCCTGTAAGATGGCATCAGATGACCTTTCACCCTCAGGTGAAAGGTCATCCTAACGTGCAGTTTAGATGCAGAACTAATGCAGCATTTTCTCCTCTCTGCTGCTCGTATGGATCTCTGTGCACATGCTTCTACACTGTGCTGAGGCGTAGCTTTGAGTGCCTGGAACAATCAGTGGGGGTGTGAGTTCTCCATGTTCGGCTCCCACTCAGCTGACTGCAGCGGTGCGCCTGGTGGAGAGACAGAGGGTGTCCCTAATACTAAAGGAAAAGCCCCTAATCCTATGTTAACGTCTCCCCATTGACGAGAGAGGGGGACCCGCAAGGTTATGTGCCCTAGAAGCAGCGTCTGGTGTTATTGTTTGTCCCCTGCTGGATTCAAAGCCACCCCAACCCCCCCAGCATCGCCAGTACGCATACAATCACCACTATGTTGGGATTCCAGGTATAGCAAGCCCAGCCTGTGTGTGTGTGTGTGTGTGTGGGGGGGTGTGTGTGTGTGTGTGTGTGCACTCACAGCAGCACTGACACTGGTCTTTGTTTGGGGAGCAAAAAAAAGCTGATTAGCAGGGCGACAATAAAGAGAGGAGCGGGGTGGCAGACACTATGGGAGAGAACGCGTGGGAGGGAAAGAGAGGGAGAGTGGGTGGGATAACACGGCGGTTAAGAGGGGGGTGTTTTGGTGAAAGTATTTGTTTCAGCTGCTATTTTCAGTTTGGCCACTCTCGCTGCTCGTAACCTTGGATATCGAGATCACACCGACAGCCCCCCATCGGACGCCCACTGCCCCCCATATGCTTAGAGTAAATGAAGGTGAGGAAGAAGAGAAAGGAGGCAGACAGGGATGGAGAAGCCTCAGCTATTATGGTAAGTCAGCTTCCCCATCTCCTGCGTCTGCAAGGAGGCAGGGATTTACCCTCGTTTACAGATTTAAGGAAAAAAGAGAAGCACAGGAGGGAGGGGATGGGGAGGGCGAGAGGGCAGCAGAGGGGATTTGGCGTGCGTCCTCTCTGCAGCTTGAGCGCTTTGTTTACTCACTATGTAGACTGCGCTCTCCTTATCAAACCTCCTGCCATCCTTTCCCCTCCGCTCACCTCTTTACCCTCCTGTCCAACCCTCGCCCTGATGTGCATCGACCACAGAGCGGAAGGAGCCCAGAAACTCCCACCGCTTGCAATTTTTCCTCCCCACTCTGTCACCTGAGCCAATGGCTCCTTGCACTTTACTCCGGTTGGGATGGAAGTTTGTGAGGCTGAGATAGCAGCTCACTGACAGGCTGAATAGATGACTGACTGGCTGGCTACTTGGCTGCCTGGCCACTTTCATCTCAGGTTTCAGTTTTCGTTATTGGGAGGCGAGAAAGAAAGAGGCAAAGAACTTGAGCATGGCTGTGGAAGAGGGTGCAGCCTTTCTTGCCCGAGTAAGTAGTGCTATTATTAATAGTTAGGCTTATATTTTGAATATATTTTGTGATATTTATTTGTTGTATTTTGGCTTGGTGTTAGAGAAATACTTACACTATTAGAATTGCAAAAGATGTGAATGCTGGTATGCAAAAACTACCAGGACTCTTAGCAGTGGTGATTGTGAGCTTGGTGCTGCAGCTGATCTGATAAACAGTGCAACATTATGCAAAAAAAGCATTTTTATTTCTCTATAAGTGAAAAAGATGCAAGTATATTTTAAGAGAATGGCTTGACTATTTATTTATTTAGTAGGCATACATGCTTTTAGGCAGCTCTTGTTTTATTTTTTTCTGCTGTGATCAAAAACTACTCAAGTTGTTTTTTTCTGCTTCCATGCTCAGCTACATATAAACATCAGGCATCCGCTTTATATTTATCTCTCCACAAGAAATGTAATAAAACACATTTATCTATCATAAACCGGTTATTGGTTTAGTTTGGAAGCAGGGTCTATTTTCTGCACTGAGGAATCCACCAGCAGTATTTTAAGATGCTACCACATGTGCACTTGTAACTTAAGGCTGAATTATAATTTTAATATCCCCACGTCAGCATGACGCCACCAGGACCATGTTGGCTTTCTCTGTATACATCCAGCTGCTCACTGAAGGCCTCAGAGGTTTGTTCGATAACATTAGTTGGTCATCTGAAAATGGAAAGAATGTGGCAAAACTGCCTGCCAAGTCTTGTGCTGTCAATGTCAAATTTATTTATATAGGACTTTAAAAACAGGTTCCAAACTGCACCAAAGTGCTGCACAAAAACGATAATAAAATAAGTTGATGAAGAAAAAAAACATCGCAACAGAAGAGCTACAGTATCAGGCCTCAATAAAACGTCAAAGAATAAAAATGAGTTTGTCATTGTTCAAAAGGAAGCTTCATGGTGTCATGTTAACAATTTGCCGTAAATCAACTAGGGAACAAATATAGCAGAAGCTGCTTTGATCACTGTGCATCGACCAAAAGTTGATCTTTTGGTCGATGCATGTACGGCAAATATCACCAGGCCGGGAATCGAACCTGCGACTACCGCCACGAGGACTAAGGCCTCAATGTGTGGGTCGTGCTTTGCCCCAGTGCCACCACAGCACCCCGATGCATGTAGTCTTATTTGAAGACTCTCACTCACCATATCCCTTTGGGAAACCTGATCTCCATAATGAAACACAGTGGTGAAAGCATCATGCTGTGGGAAAGCCAATTATTGTTTTCCTTGCACTTAGGAATATGTACTGAAAAAGTCCAAGGATGCATAGTTTTACTTTGCGCTTTTTTTTCCATAGAAGTCCCAAAAACATCCTCCGGTGTAAACATGTCAACAGCCAATAATTCTTTAACAGGCTCATCGTATTTAACCGTGGGCAGATTCTGTGAGATTCTGTTCAAGTTAATGAACTTGTTTTGCTTCACCTCCTGCGGTAAAGTGACTGCTGCTGTGAGGGAGTGTTTTGGCGCTGCTGGCTGCTGCGGCCCTCGTCCTGACGCCACTGGCTTTGTGCTCCCAGCTCTGAGTTTTGTGCTGTCAGGAGAGCAGAGGATCAAGTTAAACAATACAGCTGCTGCTGGTCTTGCTCTTCTCCTCTAAGCTCCCACTGAGCCCATAGTGATGACATCAGTGTGTGCTTATTTTGCGTGCCACTCTCTCCATGCAAGTAAACAACATAAAGAGAGCTTGAAGACTTTTGCAATAACATATCTTCATTCTTTTTAATGTGACAGTGGGTGCACATGTTCTGATTCGTTTGTTCTTTGCTATGTGCCGAAGTGACATCAAGAAAGCGATGCCACCCGGGAATCTGTCTTAAAACGGACTGAATATCCAGCATATCTGTGCTAGAATATCTAAGAAATTGCAAAATGTGATTAAAGTAAGCTTTAATGATAAAGTCAGCTTGGGCTCTTTCAACATGAAGTTTGAATGTTCTCCAGAAGGCGTGGTTCTTCAATGAACCGCTGACATTCCCAGTGAAAACTAAAACGCTGTCTGTGAAGCATTACAGACAAGCATTAAAGTTCAGAGTAAACCGCAAAAGTCTGCAGGACCAACTGGATTGCTTCCGCGTTTAGTTTTTCGTCTGAGACGCACTCACAGACAGCAGCCACTAAACAGAGAATGCAAAGGGCTGAGCTTTTCCTGCATTTTGGCTGTTTTGAGTACAGCTTGAAGACAGCACATGTAATTTATCGCCCGTGTGTCAGATTTGTGTCCCTCATCCTCACCCATCCAGCTAACACTAGATTAATGCTCTCCATCAGGCTTAACCTTGATTTTAATGGCCCAGTTTCCTTTGACGTTTGATCTGCCCGCGCCAAATGACGTTCCTTTGCTTTAAGTTCCTGCCGCGTGTAATTCCTCATTCACAAAGACCTTCACGTCCCTTATTCTGGACAGAACTTAGACCTTGAAGTTAGTCTCAGAGATTTCCTAGAGGCTTCTGTGCATAATTGAACAAAAGCAGCGTTGTGCTTGTGCATAAGATCTACTTACTCTGTTTAAAGATGCGTTGGCAGTTGCATGATATATAAATAAAATTTCAAAAACACTTGAGGATCTCATAAAAAATAGCTTAGCAAGTGTTGTCAGACGCTAGCACTTACATAGCTTTCCAGTACTCATAAAGTGTGTTCTGCTATTTCTGTGATTAAAGTGTAGTACATGTTACTACAAAAAAAAACACAGGTTTTGTCTTGAATCTAAAAATCATACAGCACTGAGATGTGTAAGTTAGCATGTAGCAGGTTTGTTCCCTTGTGACAGCAAAGCCTCAGTAGGTCACACACCTGGACGCTAAACTCAGGCTGTATCATAACAAACACGCATTTCAGTTTCTGTAAAACATTGGATATCTGTTTGGGTTTTATTCAGACGTGAAAAACCAACAGATAAAAATACTTACATTATGTTATAGACATTGCTGTGGGAGAAAAGATGTCACATGGTGAAATGGTAATTTTGTAGAAAAGTTACTGAAACTAGACTTTTTCTTTGCTTGAAGCAAAAAAAATTTATTTTATCTCATTTTAATAATAATAAAAAAGAGAAAAGAATAGATGCAACAAACTAATTGGATGCTTTGAGAGTTGAGCTAAGGACTTACTTTGCCGTTTCAGGGTAAGAATCTGGAGCAACTAATACACTAATTACAAATGCTTCCTATCACTGTCTGCTTTTGCTACTTGCTTCACAAAGGAACGTTTTACTGAGCAAATGTAAGTGTTGCTATGGAAATATGACAGGCACTTAAAAGTCTGAGAGAACCTTGAAATTTTTGACTCTGTTTTTTTTAGTTAAATCAAATTGTATAAGCGTTATCTGAACCCATTCAGCAGACACATCAATTCTCCTTTTAGCTAGTCAATGTTCAAGTGAGAACCTATTTTATGAGAAATATTATAAGTTTTTCCATAACATTTAAAACACCCATAAAATAACACTAACATAAAGTAGGGGAACAAATGGAAAGACAACCTGTCTTGCTTAGTCTAGCTTTGTCATCAGAGTCACATTATTTCCATTCTGTTAGGGACAAACTTCTTCTGTTAATTGCGCAGATATCAACATGCAGACATCTTAACAGGACAATAAAAGTCCAGAGAGTTTACCTCAGCAAATGTGTGGATGTGTGTGCTGGCAGCATGGTGGAGTTAAAGCTGAACTGGAGACAAAATGTTTCCAAAAGGTCAATACGAAGGTCACTACAACTGTAGGTCAATGTCCATGACTTTCAGAAGACTTTATTTTCACACCTTGTTCTGCTCTCATAGTGAGTCACACACATTCTCATACACTTACACCTTTTCAATTTTTTGTCAAAAACAACAAGCTTTGTTGTATTTTAGAAGGCTATATGATGGAGTAGTCTCTATTTACTAATTAACTGGCTTTTTCAGGCTGTTGCACACGTTTTGATAGGGGTACCAGAGTAAGAAGGGGTTAGAGACAAAAGCAAGCCTGACTTTTGTTTCAGACTTTTAGTTGAAAAAAGAAAAACAAAGCAGTATTCATTCAAGTGTGTAGTTATACCATGACAAAAGGAGGTATAAATGTTGTTTAATTGCTCTGTTATCCCTCAATGGAGAAACTTTCTGATCCACAGTGTAAGTAATTATGTTTGTAGGGTAGAAAGGGGCATTTGACATCACTGAGATTTCACAGTCAATGCCACATTTCTTCCACTTATCGTCATCTAGCTGCAGTCTCGATGAAAACATGTTTTGTTTTGGCTTCATTGATCGCTTCTGAACCACTCATATATTTAAATGTTAGAGGGTTTTGTTGTTGACATGATCGCCACTCAGGCCTGAATCCTGACTTTTCTCACAGCCATGAGAGCAGAGACATCATTAGCGATCCATCAAACCGTCCTCTGAGAGTTGAGGATGTGGAAAAAAGGAAGAACAAATGTGTACATGCCAGCTGATGGTCTGCAGCGATATGACATTTGGCTTAATGGTTTCTTTTAATCAGGAAATTACTGGTTCCCGTTAGCGGGGCTTCATTTGCCATTAATTTGCGTGTCTGCCCATGAACAGACGAGCGCCAATATTTTTCCTTCTGCACTTTTATTTACAGATTGTTAGTGGAAAACTCTGACGCTGGATGTTTTGCGTGGTCACAATTTGGCTCTGAGCCACTGTTATTTCAGGACAAACTTAGCAGAAAGGGAGGAGGAGGAGGATAGAGCGTTGGATTGTCCAGTTTGGCCCCGCTGAGTTTCTTCCAAGTGTCTCTGGGTGTGAGGCTAAATTTAGCAGGTCTGGACCTTTTGATAATTCAGAGGAATTTGGACTTTAAGCTCCTGTTATAAAGGAGCTTTTCCCCCCGTCCTGATCTCAGCAACTCCGCTGCTGAGTTTTACAAAATGCTCCTTGCAATGCTGCTGCTAAGAAGAGGGAGAAAAAAATGTGCAGAGTTTGCTTTGTGTCATTTCATGTCAAATCTAATGTCCTGGGAGCCAGCATAGATACAGACAAGAAGTGCAACCTTTGATTCCTTTTTTAGCCTTCTCCATGTCTTTGTTTTGTTCCAGCTCTCTTCTCCTCTTCCATACCCCCTCGTACTCTCCACATTTGTTAAACAGGGGTGCGAACATGCTTACCTCATCATTTTTTTGGTGTGCAAAGCCCTATTTCTGTATTGGGATAAAGGACAGCCGAGCAGACTAGAGGGTGCGCTGCTCTTCGTAGCACAGTGACTGTTTCGCTGGAGAACTGCGTGGAAAAGAGGAGGGCTCTGTGGCAGCTGGGAGGACCACCCGGTCGCTGAACTTCCGACGCTGGGGAATCACAGACATTTGGATGGAGCAAAGCTGAAATAACAGATAGTGTGGGATCTGATGGCGGACTGTTGAGATGGCAGGATGTGGAGGACGTCTTAAAATGTGGTTTGAAATGCTAGCTGGTGGACACAAATGGATTCCTTTACCGTGACTATCTGTGGATGCTGACTTTGGGTTTTTTGTCTTCGTCAAGATGCCATTAGATCCCTGAGAAATAATGTCAGAGTTCTACCTGGTACAGTGATGCTTCTGCTTTTGTTTTCTGAATATACTTTTTCCAACAAAGTCCGTTGGATATTTACCTCGCATCACTCTTCTTTTGCTCTTGTTGTTTCTTTTTTGACTTTCTTTTTTTTTTTCCTGTTTTCTCCAGTCTGACAGTAATGCTAGTTACCTGCGAGCTGCCCGGGCGGGGAACCTTGAAAAAGTCCTTGACTACCTCAAGTCTGGAGTTGAGATTAATATTTGCAATCAGGTATGTTTTACTAAAATGCCAGCCTTCGTCCAAATGTCTGGTTTCATCTGTAAAGAAAAGATCAAACAGATTGTGCAGGTCTGACTACTCAAAATAATGTTTCTCCCCCAGAATGGCCTAAACGCTCTTCATCTGGCCTCCAAAGAGGGACATGTAGAGGTTGTTGCTGAGCTGCTGAAGCTCGGAGCCACTGTGGACGCAGCCACAAAGGTAAGGCACGCCCAGCCTCGCATGAAAGTGGGCAAAACATGGCCGCCTTTGTTAGAGTTCAAAGCAGAATCTCTAATTAATGAGGCCCTAGGGATTTCCTCTGCCAAGAGGAACATTTATATCATTATGCATATTCGGTATGATCGGTTGGATTAAAAGGTACATGGCTGTGGAAAAAGTATTTCTACTGGGGGGTTTTTTGTTTGTTTTTTGTTTTGCGTTTTGACACAAACATTTCTGATCATCAAAAAATAAATAAATGGATGTCAGATGCAGATAATCTAAGCAAATGCAAAATGCAGTTTCAACTTACAAAATCATGAAGTTACAGTATTTCTTCACATTTCAGAAAGCTGAAACCATTTACTACCAGATCTGTAGGATCAATAAATCAGTTCATTAAGACCAGTCTGACTGCATGAAGTAGGGTAATAGATGTTTATCAGTCTGGAAAGTGTTACAAAGCCATTTCTGAGGACTCCAGTGAACCACAGAGAAATTTATAACAAATGGAGAAAACATGGCACATGGGACATTGGTGAACTTACTAAACTTACTCCATGAGTGCATCAACAATTCATCCAGGAGGTCAGAAATGAATCCAAAACATTAAAAAAAATACATGTCTTACTTTCCTCATTTAAAGGTCAGCATTTGTGGTTCAGCAATAAGAAAGAAATGGAAGAAATGCCATGCAATGGAGAGCTCTGAGACGAAAACCACTGCTGACCAAAAGAAAAAGAAAAACTCAAAGTCTTGTCTCAAATTTACCAAAAAACAACCTGATGATCCCCTAGACTTTTGGGGAAAAGTGTAACGTAGCTATAGAAATATGAGAGTGTGTACAGCAGAAATTAGAGTGTATTGCACCAGGATGTGGACAACTTAATGTAACTGATTTAACCGTGAATTTCATTTTACCATAAATTGTCCAGCTTTCGGATTTTGACCTTACTCTCACACAAATGTAGCTTTTGTAACAGAATACTCAAGCAACACCAGCTGTAAATGGCTCAAAAACACAAAATCAAAGTGTAGACTTTAGTCCATGACCTTACACAGGCTGCTGATGTTTGAACACCCTCTAATGTGGCTGAAAGAAAAAAAAAATGTCAAGAAGAGTGAGGCAATATTTCCTCTACAGAGATATGAAAGATTCATTGCTAGCTATTACATGGTAACTGTTTTTCCCAAGGGTTTCAGAACCAGCTGCTAGTTTTCACATGAAGTCGGGTTGGTTTGACGTCTTCCTGGGGCAAATGAAGTCATTTAAAAACTCCTTTTTGTATTTATTTGGGTTGCCTGTCTGACATTACAGCTTGTTTATTTGAAACATTTAAGTGTGCCTCAAAAAACAACAGAATAAAAACCGTAACAGGAAAAATAGATTTCAATACCACTGCATAAAGCAAGTCAAACAAAAGGAGCGGAGGCAGGATACTTTATATGCTGCATAAATAGATATCCTAGACTCAAAAAGATATCACATCACTATTCTGACGTGGAAAAGGGTTCAGAAGCGGAGCCAACGGAAACATTATTCACATTTGTACCTTGAAGGCTTTTTATTCCCATTTTGTCGACTGGTTCGGTGTCTCTGCCCCAGGCCGCTCGCCTGGTGCTGACATAAACATGAGACGCAATAAAATATTTAAGATCAAGGAGAAAATCTCCAATTAAAATATCTCTGTACTGTGACCCTGAGGATTCTTAGGGATTAGTTTGGATGCTACGTGCATCTTAATGTCATCAGATGTTAGGATTTGGTTCAGCTGTTGTGGGCAGTAGAGAGGATACCTTGATTTAGAGATTTCTGATGTTGTGTGTAGCCAGCCTTCTGACATTGTTCTGCTCTATTTGGGGAGAAAATACAATGTCGTGCTCGACTTTGATTTATTCAATAATGCATGCCATACTTTTCAGTCTTTTTATTTGCAAAAACAATGTCTCCAATGTATTCTTTCCATTATTTCTGCAATTATATGTTGCTCCAAATTGATTTTCCTCCCTCCCATGGGATTGCAGTAAAATACATTGAAGCTTGTAGTTGTAATGGCATTTCAAGTGGTCAAGTCACTACCTATAACTTGTCACTTGTACCTTTTCTGAGTCTGCTTTGAATATCAGATGCATGCTTAATTTCAAACACTGTTTTGTCACAAGCACATTCCATATCATATAGCCAGAGGACAATGTGAGGGTCAGCCCTGCCTTCACTCTGACCTGGACACAGTCGCAGAAGGCTGGTGAGGTTTTATTTTTAGGCCAGCTCTCATTTACGTGTGGGATGTCGGGATCGGAAGTGACACATTGTTGGCAGTGCGACCAGGGGGATGCCAGAGTCCCCAAATACCAGTTCAAGCATGTGATCGGTTGGGATGGGATTTACTAGATCACATGGATGCGACCTACGGTGACAAAAAGCAAAAATGGTCGGACAGGTGGGCCAGAGCTTAACGTGCATTCCCTTGGCTGTTGTGTGTAATCCAGAAAGGAAACACTGCTCTGCACATAGCCTCACTGGCTGGCCAGGCGGAAGTCGTCAAAGAGCTGGTTACCAATGGAGCCAACGTCAACGCACAATCTCAGGTGGGACACCCACACAAACATTTGCCTACAGATAAAAATTTAAAAAAGAAACTAAGGTGCCCCTCCTCCGCTGACCTGGAGCCAATATAATGTAATCACACTTTCAGTGATGCACACGTTTGTTGGGCCTGATAGTGTATCAGGCAGTCAGTGACATTGTGGGAATCACTCAGCGGAAAGGATTTTACTGACAGTAGGTGGCAAATTGCCAACTAGGCCTCTGCGGAAAACTGCTGTCCGTGCATTTTACATTTAACTCTGTCAGATCAAGGTGAGAAGTGACGAGAAGTCTGACTGCTTCTCTTGAAGCAGGAGTCTCCAGCTCCCTGATTGAGAGACACCGTGCAGCAGCTTTTAAATGCACCCCTGTTCCAGAAACACCTGGACAAAACGAATGGCTCATTATCACACCTCCGCAGTACTAGTGGGATGTTAAAGAGGCTTGTTGGTTATTTGATTGAAGCATGCTAAAGCATGAATGCATCCAACAGTTGCAGGACAGTGTCTCTTGAGAACTTGGGTTGGACATTCCTTTCTTTACAACAGATCCAAAAACAAAACACGAGTATTACCTTAAGAGTGTATTAAGGAGGTTTTTTTGGCTTGAATTTTGTCACTGATGATGATATTTTTCTGAAATTAATTATTTGGTTGAAGATCCAGTGATCTTGAACAAGTCCCTTGTGTTGACCAGTTTGTAACTGAATCTGCTTGTGTGCCTGTGTTTTTTTGACTCTGTGCTGTGCAGAATGGCTTCACCCCTCTCTACATGGCGGCGCAGGAGAATCACCTGGAGGTGGTGCGGTTCCTTCTGGAGAACAACGCCAGCCAGAGCATCGCCACCGAGGTAAACGTGTGCGCATACGTTCTACTCGCACTCCGGTTCGGTGGTGTGTTTCTGTGTCAATGCTGTCGTACAGTTTGTCTCCATGCGTTCGCCTCAGTCACTTGTGGTCTTCACAGCTGTTGTACTAACCACGTTCCTCTCCTCCTTTTGTTTCCTCCCCCTCCTCCCTTTTCTTGTCCCGCCCCCACCCACTCGCTCCACACCTTCCTGTATCTCCGTCTGTCCCTCCATCCTCTCGGCTGTTTGCTGCCATGGTGTTTTCCCTCATCCTCTCTGTCTCACATCATCACTCTGTTTCCTCCTGTGCTCCTGTTCCCACTCCCTCTCTCTCCCCACCTCCACCTCCTCATCTCTTCGTGAGGGCCATGGCAGAGCCTCATTGATTGGTAGTGTATGTTGGTGGAGGCAGAGTGACCTTGAGTCGGTCACAAGACATGGTCGGCTCCGCTTGCTGCCTCTCCTCCACCGCTGCTGCCGTGATTTAACGCCACTCAGCCTGTGGGACTCAAACACACAAACACACAAACAGTGATAGGTAGCTGCTAGTGCTAATGCAGAAGGCAGTGTACAGCTACGTGCTACAAAATGGGACATCCCTCTGACTTATGTAACACACACACACACACACACACACCCTGATAGGTATATACTTAAAAGAACCATTGAATCACCTGTATTTGTGTAACATATCTGATGAGTTGAATGGCCCACGTGATCCAATTATGCTATATTTAAAGAAAGTTAGCAAATAATGAAAAATCCAGCTTCTTCATTTGCTGGAAAGTATTATAGTTCATTAATTATGGATTTTTCTTCCCATCAGAGCTTTGCAAGATTAGTGTGAAATATGTCACCACCAGTTGTAATCATTCGAGGGCTTTTAAAGAATTGCTTCAAATTTTTTAAACTGAGGTTCTATGAAGTTATCAATAAGGATTTCTGTGCCTGTGGTAGAAATATTTCAAATAGCCCCGAGTTTGTAGAAATTGTTTGCTGTGGGTGTAGACGTCAGACGGACTGCCATTTCTTTAAGTTAAATAAACTCATTGTGACAACATTGAATTACTCTGAATGCAATGCTACATTAAATGTTTATACAATCATGAGAGACAGTTATTCAGTTTTCTTAGAAGAGTCAGACCTTATCCTGGTGGAGAATGAAGCTGTTATGTATCTATAGACAACAGATTGTATCTTCCGGTACTTTGGGGATCTTGTTGTTGTTTTTTTCTTTAATCACAGTTGATCAGGCAGTAGTCTCCACCAACATAATTTCAACAACTTGTTCAACTAAGCTAAAATGAATGAAATAGTAAAATCAGTGACAGATTAAAAAAATTAGATGCATCTAAACCACGCAGAACACAAGATGTGCAGTTAATGTCCACCAACCAGCTACACTCGCCTCCAGTGTTCACTTTTCTGCAAGTGAATACATCCTTTGTAGAAAAGAGTATTAGACAACACTCACTAGAGTTTGATGTCTTTCAGTTAAGGGTTAGAGGAAATGTTTTCAATAATGACTTCATAAAACCTCATTTCAAAAAATCCCAACTATTCCGACACTCTAAATATAAAGTCTGTCTTTTGAACAAATCAAGCTCGACTTCATTTGTTGAACTTATATTTTGTGTCTCTTTGCTCTGCACTCCAACAGCAAGTCAGACATGTAAAAATGTGCAAGCAACATCTCTACATATTCTGCTCTAAAACCTGCTTCACGACCATCAACCTGCCACTCTTCATCCATTCCATCTCTAAGTGAAGCATTTATCTGTTTGGCATCGGTGACCTTCTCTGTCCCCTCGTGTGCAGGACGGCTTCACCCCTCTGGCGGTGGCCCTCCAGCAGGGCCATGACCAGGTGGTCTCCTTGCTGCTGGAGAATGATACAAAGGGCAAGGTGCGTCTGCCTGCCCTGCACATCGCCGCACGCAAGGACGACACCAAGGCCGCGGCCCTGCTCCTGCAGAACGACCACAACGCCGATGTGGAGTCCAAGGTGAGCACTGGGGAAGTTCAGCTCTGATCTCTGTCCTTCGGTCGGCTGGTTAATGTCAGATTTTTGTTTGAACTCAAATGCCTTTGCATTTTTCTATTTGTTTCATTTCTTGCTGTCTTTTCTTTCTTCTTATTGGAATTTGTTGCAATTATTTATATTATTTTTATTTCTGGCAGAAAGGAGAAAGAAGTAAAGTGATTTTGAGGAATCTTGATTACTGATTGGGACAGTAATCAAGCTTTGGTGTTAACTAATACAAGACAATAAGTGTGATAATAGTCTTTTTTATTTTTATTTTATGTGTTCATATAGTGAAAAAAAATGCCTACTAATGGCATTACAAACCATCAATGAACTAATAGTTTATACCAGCGACGTTCTCGACCTTTTGGATGCACGGCAGCCATATTGGATGCTGAATTTAGGATGACTTAAGGATGTCTGATTGTCCCAATCAAGATTTAAAATGCATCCTAGGTACATTACTTTGCAAAGATCTCAAGTTATCTCTCTTTTGTTTGTACTTCGTTTTATTTTGTTTATAGTCATCTTGATTAAAAAAGCTATTTGAGTGTTTTGAAAGCACTATAAATTCAGCACGACTCTGCAGGAATGTTATTGTAAGCTACTGTTCTCAAGCTGGAAATCTTATGAAAATTTGACTCAAGGTACATTATTTCTCACTGAGCTCCTTCCCTCCTCTTTGCTTTTTCTGCTTTTTTTTTTTCTCACTAACTGCCCATTCTCTCTTCTTTTGGCTGACTCTGTAGATGATGGTGAATAGAACAACAGAGGTACACATATATATCTCTGTACATTATGTAGTTTCCTCATTACTGTTCATAAAAACAAATAAAAAAGCAAATTCAGTGCCCCCAACCTGATGCAGTTGTGTTTCTGCAGCCCTATATTATATCCCCCCGTTCTCCATCTTAGCTCATGTCTTCCTCCTCTTCATTGCTTCATTATGATGTATACCTCAAATAATGAAGAAGAGTCAAAGTAAAAAAAGCATGTTTATACCAAAATGTAAAAGAAAAAGTTAAATCTGGAGCTAGAGGCTTGGGTATCAAGGTTTTCCTTGATTTAAATGGTTTCATGGTGTCCAAAAATGTCCAAGGTTTCTCTTTTTGGCAAATGACTTGTGAATGTTGACAGAAATGTTGTCTTAATGTGTCCATGAAACTGATCAACATGATAACCAGTGACTGCATGAGAAGTGGTTATCATCCACTGAAAAGCTGCAGTTTGTCTATAACCTGCATGGCAATCCCTATAAGCTGTAAAACGTCTCGGTCTTTAGCATGCAGTGCCTCGCAAAAGGATTCGCTGAACTTTTTCACACTTTGACTTCAATGCAATTTATTGCAGTTTTATGTGATGAACCAGCACATCCTTAAAAAACCCAAATGTAATGCAACCGCCACCACCTTCTTTCACTGTGTAGTTAATTGCCACACATCTTGGTTTGAATGTTTGCTGAAAAGTTTGTGGCACCACATGGCTCATGGTAAACTACAAACAGGACATCAAGACTTTTTTAACAACAGATTCGTATTTTACAAAGACTGATCTGCTCATAACTGAAATATCAACTATATTTATTCTGAGATTGATTTCATAGAGGCGGAACGTACAATAGCTATATAGGTGTTTATCACACTTCCCATTTTTTCCCATTTTTTCATCTGCTTAAAAACCTTGAAAACCAATGATCATCCTTCCACTTCATAATCCTGCTCTGTTATGTCTTGGTCTATCAAATAAAATCCAGAAGAAATATACTGATGTTTCTGCTCATAAAACAACAAAACGGTCAAAGGACATGGATACTTTCGCAAGGCACTGCACCTCTAGTCCTAAATTTGTCCACTTGAAGCATTTTGCATGGGACCAAGGCAACAAACATGACACTGCTTTTGCGTCACACCAAAGCCAGGTGGCCACCTCCTGTGTGTGCCTGTTTTGCTTGGCTTTATTTCTGCCATTGGTAGGCCTGACAGTCATCTGGTATGATTCACCCAAAAACGGCTTTGCTGACCCGAAGCTTGAGCATCGTGGTAAACAAATGTGCATAATATTCAGACTGATGAAGGGCTTTTGATGGTTCTATCAATTTATCACTGACTCACAATTTTTTTAAGGATCAGGTGACAGTTTCATGTTTAAATATCAATTAAAAAAAATTTCAAATTGATTGCAATTGTAGTGTTACAATCAATTTGATTTTAGTAAATAAAAATCAGATTTTAGTATCTAAAACTCTATGTGCGATATTCCCTCAGTAATTTGCTTGCCAGTTTTGTTTTGTTTTTTTGTTTTTTTTTTCTGGCTTTATCAGCAGTCTTAACTAACAATGTAATCCTACATCATGCCTGCCATTTAAAATGTAAAGAACTGGATTTGTAGTTCATTTCTAGTGTAGTGGTTTTCGACAGTAAAATGGTCAGAATGTCAAAAAGTTTAATCAGTCACTCAAACTATATTTATAGAGCACCTGTCATAAACATGAATTTATAGATGTTAAAACAGAAGGACGGACATAAAACCACCAGAGGCGTGCATTCACAATAATCTCATTATTTAGACAGACAAAACAAATAATAATTGATAATACATGATAATAAGATGATGAAGATAAAACAGCAATAGGTAATGAGAAAAATGAGGAAATATAAAAACTGGGGTTTATTTTTGAAATAATTTTCTTTTCACTCAAGAAAATTCTAAAACACTTCAAGCTCTGCTTTAGATTTTATACCATCAGATCTTAAAGACACATATCTATGAGAGGGAAGGCGCTAATATCGATTAGCATGTAGCTGGACCCATGTGTAATGCATCTGTACAGACTTTCTCTTAGAGAAAACGTCAAGTGTTAGTGATCATGAATTTGTCCTTGTTTAATGTAGACAAAGGCTGAGATCCTGACTTCTTTTGAATATTTGATTGAATTATTTTCTAACATAATGCGTCTGTTTGTCTGGTTGTGTTTTTTTTTCCCCCTCAATCCTCAGAGCGGCTTCACTCCCCTGCACATCGCAGCTCATTATGGCAACATTAACGTGGCCACGTTGCTGCTTAACCGAGGGGCTGCTGTGGACTTCATGGCTCGAGTGAGTTTATTCTGCCCTCTGCTGTCTGGTGGAAGTATTACCAACTTTTACCAACTTTCAGTAGAGAGACAAGCAAGCTCGGGCAACAGAGTAACAGAGAAAGTCTTTTCATTTCTAAATGTTTACTTTAACAATATTGACAGCATGGAATGTCAAATGAAAATAAAATCCACTGCATCAGAAAAAAGCTAAAAGGTCGTCTTTACCACAACATGGATCACACTATAGTGGCTATGACAAAATCAAACTCTACCTCTTTAATGACCTTTTTGCATTTCTATTGTATTTTATAGGTTTTTCTCTGTACAATTACATTTCATTACATTAAATACACCTGCTTAGTTCCTCCAAAATAATCCTATGCATATTTTCCACACCAACACTATTAGATCTGAGGGCAAGTGCAACCAAAACCTCTGCCTCATCAGATGTTGCCTGCACCATATTTAATAGGGGCCTAATTACTGGCTGTTGTAAGAGGTTGCTGGTGTTTGTGCTGATTTTGACACTGATTACACATCTACAACGTCTTGCCAGAGCAGAAGGGATAGTTAGAGTCACCCAAGGAAGAGACTCAGCAGATGTTTGTTTTTTAATTTACACCATTTATTTTCACTAAGGGTTGGCCTATGGCTGTTTAATTGTTGAAATTGCTGGTTAAATGAGAAATGGCTAATGATTAAATGCTTTAATTACAGTTTTATTCAACTGGTGCTGTTGGCCAATCAGAGGTAAATCAATTTGTGGTTAAATATTTATAGAAACATTCCTATTTTTCTATTAGAACGACATTACTCCGCTTCATGTGGCATCGAAAAGGGGCAACAGCAACATGGTGAAGTTACTATTAGACAGAGGGTCCAAAATAGATGCAAAGACCAAGGTGAGATTACACTTTCTTTCCATAAAAATAGTACATTTATCCATGAAAGACCCTGTAATGCATAATAAAGGGGATGAACATTTATGGATTTATATGTTTTCAGGATGGTCTGACGCCTCTTCACTGTGGAGCGAGGAGCGGGCACGAACAGGTGGTAGAAATCCTTTTGGACCGAGGAGCGCCCATCCTGTCCAAGACCAAGGTAGCTACCTGAACGATAACTTTGTGAGCCGATGCTTTGCTCGTTAAAGGAAGGGGTCACAAAGACATCACAATTGTTCTTGGCTGTTAGAAATAAGGTCTCAGTAAGTCATACCTTCATCAATAACACTGACACGTTTGTTTCAATCAGCTCCTCTAATCACACAGAGCGATTTGAAATCTGTTATCCAATCAAACAGCAGAACTGTTGCTGTAGTGTTGTCGCATTGTCTCCATAACGTCTGTGCGACTTCTCCAGAACAGCCTGTCCTCGCTGCGTAAACCCTGCCGTTTGACCGCGCAGGACAACCAGTGTAACAACATAGACATTGTTGTAATGACCTCGTTATAACAATGCTTCTGTAACAGCAACTTCCTTCGCAGTTTTACCTGTACAAGCGCACGGCTGTGTCCTAACTGCCTGTGTCTGTCTGTCCACCTGTGTACGTGTCTGTCTGCGTGTGTCTGTTTTTTTTTTTTTTTTTCTCTCTCTCTTTGTCTGGATCTCTCCGTCTCCTCCTCTCTCCTTCTTTGTTCTCTTTGCCTCTCTCCGACGCCTTGTAGAACGGCCTGTCGCCGCTGCACATGGCCACTCAGGGGGACCACCTGAACTGCGTCCAGCTCCTGCTCCAGCACGACGTGCCGGTGGACGACGTCACCAACGACTACCTGACGGCGTTGCATGTCGCCGCGCACTGCGGGCACTACAAGGTGGCCAAGCTCATTGTGGACAAGAAGGCCAATCCGAATGCAAAAGCTCTGGTACGGTCAATGTTGGAGCAAACTATGTTCAAAATGGGTTAATGTGATTGTTGAATTTTAGTTTGTGAACCAAAAGCAAGTTATTTTGATGCATCCTTTTTATCTGAGATGACAGTCCAGGCCAAATTTTTCTCCCTGTCTAGAACGGCTTCACTCCACTTCACATCGCTTGCAAGAAGAACAGAGTAAAAGTGATGGAGCTTTTGCTGAAGCACGGGGCGTCCATACAGGCCGTAACAGAGGTACAACACCAAGCCGGAGCGCAATTTTAACAAAATCTGATTTGTTTTGCTCTTCAAGCTTGACATGTTTTACAGACAGATATTTGAATCGTTACCGTTTCTGTGCAGTCCGGCCTAACGCCGATCCACGTGGCAGCCTTCATGGGCCACGAGAACATCGTTCACGCACTGACACGCCATGGAGCGTCGCCCAACACCACCAACGTTGTGAGTGGATGATATCTAAATTATTCTGATTCTCATTTTGTCCAACTTTGACTTGAAACACGTTGCGTTTGTGTCCTCTAGCGAGGGGAAACGGCTCTCCACATGGCGGCGAGGGCCGGACAGGCAGATGTAGTTCGTTATCTCCTGAAGAACGGAGCCAAGGTGGACACCAAGTCCAAGGCTAGTGCAAAGCGCCTCACTGTGATTCATTCAGTCCATTGAATAACGCTAACGGTCACCTCATCGCTCTGCGTATAGGACGACCAGACAGCGTTGCACATCTCCAGTCGGCTGGGAAAGGTTGACATCGTCCAGCAGCTGCTGCATTGTGGTGCCTCTGCCAACTCTGCCACCACTTCAGGTTACACGCCCCTTCACCTGGCCGCCCGCGAAGGGCACCAGGATGTTGCCTCCATGCTGCTGGAGAACGGTGCCTCACTTTCCTCCTCCACAAAGGTAAGTCCCACAGAGGTCAGGTCAAACGCAGACACTCGGGAAACAGAACGGAGGTCATCCGGTTTCAGTACCACACTTCCCCACTAGTAGGCCTCCAGGCTGCTTGTCCTGTTTTCTGTTCCACATCCAATTTCGATTCTGACAATTGTATTTTGGTTGGATTTGTAACATTAGGATTGTGACTGCACTGTTATTTAAAACTGTTCCTGAAGTTAATTATGAGTTTTGGTTCTAGCTCAGATCGCATATCCAAGTAACAGCAGAGATCAAGATCAGAAAAAAGAGATGAGGAGAAAAATGAATGCAGCCGGTTTGTGGAAGTGTGCGATGTGTAGCTGGGGGGCGTTTTTAAAGGTCACCTCGATCGGTGGAGCAGATTAATGGAGGGTGAACCCCATGGTGGGCTCTTTCTCGCTAACACTTGCTCACTCGGAACCTGTGGGGACTCCCACGGATACCGGGCAAGAAATGGATGCAGCTACATGTAAGAAAAGAGGAATTGGAGTTCAGAAACTACGAGTTAATTTGTGATGTTTACCGAGAAATTGTGTTAAGAGCAGCTTCTCAATCCAGCAGCCTGTCTTCTCCTTTACTGTGCGTGGAGGTCATGTGAATGCTGACTGTAGACAGTCAGAAAGAAAGGAGGTCATGTGTTTTAGGGCAAGTGGGAATCTGTGGGAGTCCCACATTCCTTTGGAAAATATGACCAAATGTCTTTAAATATCTCCACACACCCACAGGAAGCCAAGTGCTGCTCATTTTGTAGCATATTTGGCTCACTATCTGAGGCATTTTTGATCCACTGTTTCTTTTGTGCGGTTAATTCTTTCTAACAGCAAAGCAGACACGAGCTTGATAATCGCTCTGGTCATAACAGGACAAAAAAATCTGAAGTAGGTTGTAACTGTTTAGGGTTCTCTAATCATTTTGATGTTGTTTTTTACACAACAGCCAAAGTCACTTTTTAATTATCCATTTTACTTAAATGTGACGTTTTATGACTATTTTTGAAACATAATTATTATATAAAATTGTGTGACCGTTGATCTCCCTAATGTGACTATGCACTGTCTCAGATCGCATAAACATTAATCATTGTATCCACCCTTCACCCCTCACATTAGCACAAATATTAATTTATTTACCATGGTAGTGCAGGCCTTTTCTTTTCAGATTTTCAAACTGAGCCATAAAAATCCCTTCCCCTTTTATTGTCATCTATATCTGTACTTTTTGATATTGCATTTGCAGCCGTGTGCTCCCACTTACTAGTCAAATTTGGACTCAAATTACATTCAGTGACCTTCCTAGCTCATTATCATGTCAGTGTTCAGTTAGACCGATCATCCTGACAGGTAAAACTAAGCAAGAGTCAGACAACACATCACACCGATGAAAAAAAAATACTTCACTGGCCCTCGTTTGTCTCAAACAGTTGCCTGACCTAAGCTTCAGCTATGACCATTTTAATTGAACTGGACAGTGAAAAGTTAGATCTGTGTTTTGTTTTGTTTTTTAAATCATATTTAATCTCTCTAAACCTTGAAGTTATTGCGAGTCTCTTCTTCTGGTTGTTAAACAGATATCTTACCCTTAGTAAATTAATCTTCTTGCATCATTGCTTTTATGGCACAACCATTAGATTAGACTTAGGTCGGATGATTAGAGTTATATGAAGCGCTCTATCGCTAAAATAAACTAATATACAAAAGCATTAAAAACATCCTATGAACTTTCTTTACTTTTTATTTACATTGTATTTAACTCCACTGATGGGTTTTGCTCTGCGTCCAACAGAAAGGGTTCACGCCGCTGCATGTAGCAGCAAAGTACGGCAAGATGGAGGTGGCCAGTTTGCTTCTTCAGAAGAGAGCCCCACCTGACGCTGCAGGAAAAGTGAGGACAAAATTATCATGCCTTTTCTTTCCATGAAGATCAAAATCTTTCCGTATGTAATCTACCAGAGGCCCCAAAAAATAGAAGAAGTTGTCCAGATCTGGTGTTTTTAGTATTTCTGAATTGTTAATAAAACATTGAAAGTCTTTAGCAGATGTAACAACTTGTTCTAATTCAACAAAGTGTCGGGAAAAATATGCAAAGTGACAATATCCGATCTCCATCCAATACAAGCATTAGATGTTTGTATTTATGCTCTTCCTGTTGCATAAAGCTTGTGGCCAGATTTACCTTTTCTCCCCTGATACACTCGAACACACACATTGACACTTTCTTTCTTAGGACAGACCCAATAGCAGTCGGCCACCACCTGAAAGTACTTATCCTAATAGCACTCATGTATGGTAATGAAGCTCCCACAATGCATGGCTTTGTCACACTAAATTCCTAAAACAAGTTTTTGTTACCCATTTTTTTGGGCTACATTGAAATGATATTAGGGGAAATAAATTGCAGTTCGACTCACCGAGGCTAAATGTGTGGGAAAACGGCGATTCCACTTTCATCAAGCAGGTTGTAATGATGGGTTTGAAGTCATTCTGCAGATGTTTGTAATGGTCCAACAGGTTACTTCTGGTATATTTTGGCAGCAACTGCAAATAAAGCTGGCCTACTTCCTGTTTTTATTTTCTGATGCTGAAATTTATCCTCACATGCATCCAGCTTGTCCTCGTTAATAAATCGCATGTTTTGCTAGTTTGACACTGCAGTGTGGGAACTGAAGTCATTATTGTGCAGTAATAAGCTCTGTAGAGTATTTTTAAAATAAACGGGTAAACCCCTAAAATGTTGCTGTGGTAATATTTAATTTTTCTTTTAAATGTGGGGCTTCCAGAGTCCCTCATTTAACATCACAGTTTAAGTTATGAAAAAATGGAAAAGGTTCATTGCATTTATTCTTGTTCATCTTATAAATGTGATTGTGGATTTTTATATATATAATTTTTCCAATACTTTACCACAGCAGTTTAAATGAAAAAAGAAAAAGAAAAAAATACCTTACAAACAAAGTCAAGGATTTGGCCAGTATGTCTCTATTTGCAGATGCTATCATCCAGCTTTATTCTCCCAGTCTTCCTCCAGTTTTCTCTCCGTACTCTGTTGATTTGATGCTCTAACTTTATATTGGCATGTTTCTAACAGTACATGCTAAGTGATTTCTAATATTCTGTCTTGCATGCCCTGTTTGTGTGTGTGTGTGTGTGTGTGTGTGTAGAGTGGGCTAACTCCGCTGCATGTAGCCGCTCACTACGATAATCAGAGAGTGGCGCTGTTGCTGCTGGATCAGGGATCGTCCCCTCATGCTGCCGCCAAGGTATCTACACAGACATTACGTCATTACTTTTTTGGTATATATATATATATATATATATATATATATTGTGGATTGGATTTACAATGATAGGTCATAATTAGCTTCCTTTGAATTTTCTCAGCCAGCCAGACTTAGCTCCTGCATAGTGGCTTCAGTGACTTCTAGGAAGCCATTTACAGTATAGTGATGCTTTATGCAGTTTGCTCTGGATGGAAATATTTGTTGATTTACAGTTTGGCAGTGACATTTGTACTCAAGTGATGAACAGAAAAAATAAAAAATGGTTTTGTCAAGAGAAAATATCACACAGCACTTGAGAGACTATTTTTAATTTCCTTTTTCTAACTCAGTCATTCCTTCCTGCACGTCTTTTTTTTTCTGTTTGCTTATAATAAAACATTGGGTGTGTATTGGGTGCATTTGGATTAATTTAAGCGCTTCTGGCTAGTTGTTACTGGTGTTATTCTGGAGGAGTCTGTCTGCATAATCGTTCATACAAATGCAAGCTGTACATTTTTTCAGTCAGACATCATGTATATTTCCACGCTCAGATAACAAAAACCATTAAAAGATCCCATGACAATCAACTCAGAGCTGATTTTTAGAAGGAGGTCGGTTTAAAAAAAAGATAGCGTGTCTTTAGCTGTATATTTTTAGAATGTGCTCTAAATTTACCAAATGTGACAAATGCCTTTTGCACACACTCCTAATCTTTTTTACTAGCTCTATTTTAAGCTTTAATCTCCTTGCTACTTTTTGGGTCCTAAAGCTGCATACAAATTTGAATAAACCCTCCTCGGTTTCTGCCAGTGGAAGATACACTCATCAGCCATAACGTTATGGCTTCCAATGAAATCCCCAGCAGTGCTAATACTGGTTCCATTAAAACCAGTACGGTATTAGCCTCTTTAGCTATTTTAGGAGAATGTTTCAGCCAACATGCATCAAAGAGCCTTTGCCACACCTGACCCTGTTGCAGATCCTAAAATGTTTCTTGATAGGTCCACTTTTGGTAAGTATTGACCAGCAGATGAGAGATGGGGATTTGCGTTTCAAACCTGGAATTAATTTAACTTATGCCTCGTTTCACTGAGCAGCTTGGATTGGTTGGGTTGGTTTGTTGGTTCTGTTGCGTCACTCATTCTATGGTAATCAGTGGTGGTTCTTGCAATGCCCGTATTGTCGGACTTGGGTAACGTGACTCTGATTTGACAGAAGACCTGCAGTTTTTGAGATGTTGCAACCTAGTTTTCCAATTAACAGAGTTTGTAGCTTTTCTTTTGTTCTTGTGTAAAACCAGTGTCAAGTTGTTGTTGTTTTTTCCTTCATTAATTTAGGTCTAGCATTATCTTTAATTAGCTTTTGAGGAATGGCAGTCTACTAAATCTTGAAATGACCCAGAACTTTTCTCCATCCAACAATTTTAGATCAAGTAAAAATAAATGATTGTGGATCAACCATCTATTTTTATGATACTTTTTGTTTATCTACATGTTGAAGTTTTTGTACTTTGGTCCATTATGTGTGAAAACAGTTTCATGACTCTGAATGAAATAGATAAATTATAGAGAAAAATAAATCTCAGAGCTTTTTGTTACCTTGAGTATAAACCTGAACCATGAATTAAAATGAGGTTGATCATATAAATGACCTGCAGTTACATCAAATTAGTATTTTAATTCCCCTTTCTTGTCCAAGAACGGCTACACGCCTCTCCACATCGCTGCCAAAAAGAACCAAATGGACATCGGGACCACACTGCTGGAGTACGGCGCAGACACCAACGCGGTAACGCGGCAGGGCATCAGTCCAATTCACCTGGCGGCGCAGGAGGGCAGCGTCGACCTCGTGTCCCTGCTGCTGGCCAAGAATGCTAACGTCAACGTGTGCAATAAGGTGACCGATGCCAGTTTTTACAGTCCTTGCTGGAAACACGTAAACTGATGTTGTTTGAAACAAATGTGAAGGAACATGTTTAGCTTTCGATCCCAAAACATACAAAATGTGATTTTATTTTATTTTTTTTCCAGCGGGATCTTTGGAGCTGCTTTTTTTAAATAGAGTTGTTATCCTGTGGTTCTGTTCTTAACTACATCCAGGATATATTTGTTCATGCGTTGTATTGTGTGTGTACTTTAATTTAACACAGAGTGGACTCACGCCTCTGCACCTAGCAGCTCAGGAAGACAAGGTCAACGTTGCAGAAATTCTTGTGATCAACGAGGCTGATGTCAACTCACATACAAAGGTAAAACTCTCTCAAACAGTCCAGTCTGCAAATACAAAAACATCGTAGCCTTTTTTCGGTTTTTGTAGTTTCTTTGTTGATTCATTCTTTCTATCTTACTTAGAGTTTTAACATTTCAAGTAAACAAAATGTGTTTACCGATCATCCTGTTCTGCATCACACAAATACATTCTAATACAAAGTCAACCTATATGTGTCCGCTGAGGCTGATCTGCCCCAGATGAAGGTTATTTGGGTGTTTGTGCTGACAGGACAGATGTTTATAGAAGAAAGGTCATTCCTGCTCTGATCTCTAAGTGTTGTGCTCATAATCATAACTCAATATGAGGCATGAAGCAGTGTTCTGTTTTTTTTGTAAGACAGTGATAGCCTGCTGAGAGTTTGGTTATATGAACATGTTTCCACGTTTTTAAAAGAAATATCACTAAAAAGAGAAATATCTATTAGAAGTTATGTTACAGCTTCTATTGACCGTGCATAACTATCTCCTACTCTCCCTTTCATCTTCCTTCCTTTTCATGTCCCTCCATCTGTAGATTGGATACACTCCCCTACATGTGGCCTGTCACTATGGCAACGCAAAGATGGCAAACTTCCTTCTGCAGAACCACGCCAAAGTCGACGCCAAAACGAAGGTAAACCTCCTCAGTGTTGCAGTCAGTATCAGTCACTTTAAATCTCTTTGATATCTATAGCAGCACCAATTTCATGTTTTGCTTTTTTTTTAAACAAAAGATCAGTCTTGTAGCTTATCCTCAAACCAGTTAAGCTGAGGAGGAAATCCTAACCATTCCATCAAGTTTCAAACTCAGTTTACCAAAGAAGAAGTTGTTTCAGTTCAAGTGTTTTCACTGTGTGTCTCCATCTAGAACGGCTACACTCCACTCCACCAAGCAGCTCAGCAGGGCCACACCCACATCATCAACCTGCTGCTTCAGCACGGAGCCTCGGCCAACGACCTCACCGTGGTGCGAACACCGAACAGACAAGCTAAAATGCTGAATGCTTTCTATGTTTTCTGGACCTTTAATATTGTTCTCTTTTTTTTTTCCTCAATGGATAGAATGGAAACACTGCCCTTTCAGTGGCCCGCCGCCTGGGGTACATCTCTGTAGTGGACACTCTGAGACCCATGACTGATGAAAACCTCTCAGCTATGGTGAGACACTGTCTTCTACTCAGCAGTTTCTTGTTTAATGTTAGAAAAGCTCTACTTAATAGTGTAGGTGCCGGCTTATCCAAATCAAACCTGGCCTTCCAGTCAGCAGCACAGTTAACACTTAACCTCCACCCGCCCGAGCCCGGGCGATTTGCATAATTTTTTTTTATGAAAAAACATAACTCCGCCAAAAACAATGCCAACATACCCATGCAATACCTCTTTAGAATCAGGACATCTAACAGAAAACGACTATCAACTCCATTTTAACTTCTCTATCCACCACAGACGC
>CAEFZY010021076.1:0-11021 GCA_903066815.1 Brachyrhaphis roseni | reverse complement strand
AGGCTGCAGAGAAAACGGAGAAACAATCTGGAGGAAAAACCAGCGACCAGAGGGATCTAAAGGATCTAAAGGATCTACCTTAAGGATCGACTTCCTGTCATAAAAACACGACTGACTCTGGAAGTGAAGATGCATCATGTTCAGTTTCTAATCTGACTCTCGTCTCTTTTCAGATGTTTTCTGTGGAGAATATTTAAAATATTTAAAATAAATGCACTTTGACAAACTTAAATACTCAACATGCTATTGGCTGATGTTTGGAAAGCTTGGCACTGATTGGCCAAACCCTTTGAGCAACCTGTTCCCCTCCTCGCCTGCGGGGGCACTGCAACGACACAACAACCTCTAAAGTCACTGAGTCCAACTTCCTTCTTCGTGAAATGGAAACTAAAATGGATTCATCAGATTTTAGGGGCTGGAGGATTTCTCTTTAGTCTTTAGCTAAAAACCACGTTTATTTGTTTTGGTTGTATTTACCCAGAATGCCCTGCGGTGTAGTTCACTTCCTGCTTGTGGAACAGTCTCCGGTCCGCTTGGCGTTCACATTCAAACCAAACCCAGACTGAGGTTTGGAGAACCAGAGTTAGCTTAGCATTCACACCTCACCAACCGGACTTTGACTAGGCAGACAGGCTGATTAAAGCAACTGAACAACTGTGACCTCTGACCCCCTGTGAACACTGAGGGTCCACTATGTAATGAAAACTCACAGCTCAGCAGTGAGACACGGCGCCCCCACCTGACTGGCCAGAGCAGCTGCAGCCTGTGTGTGTCTGAAGGAGACGCAGTCCATGGGGTTGTAGCGCGGACGCTGGCCCTTTAAATGCTGGTCGAAGCTCTCCTTGTACTTCACCTGCAGGACAGAGAGGTGAGCGCCCCCTGCAGGTGTGGCTGGTCCAGTGTTGGGCGGCTGTGTGTTACCTGACTGGCCAGCTTGGAGGCCTGCTTGGCGTGCAGGATGTCGGTTCTGTGCAGGACGGATTCATCGCTGTAGGCCGGCTGCTTGGCGCTGCGCTTATAGGCAACCTGTGGGTCACAGCAGGTTCTGATCCGGTTCTGACTCTGGTCTGGTTCCCTCCAGGCAGCCAGACTCTGCTGAGGGTCTCCTTCAGACTGCGGCTGATTTTAACTGATTTTATTTGATTTCCAGTTGGATCGGTATCAGATGATCGATATCAGGTGATCGATATCAGATGATTGATATCAGATGATCGATATCAGGTGATCGATATCAGATGATCAGTATCAGATGATCGATATCAGACCCTACAGATCTGATATCGATGAGTTTAAGTCTGACTGCTTGGAAAGGAACATATAAACATAAAACATAAATAAATTCCTGAATATCTGTTATTATAGCCCAACAACAGAAGAATCTGTTTTCTGTTTTTGCTCCAGTCGGTTAAACTGGAAGGTAAGGTTAAAGGTAAAGGTATTAAAACTAATCAGCTTCACCTCTCAGGTACCTGAACACCTGAGTTCGGCCTGCAGCTGGTCTGACGGCTCAAACAAATCCTGAGTTAAAACTGCTGAAGTCACATCTGTCCTGTAAAACATTCATGGACTCTAAAGTCAACACAAGTTTGTCTTCAGCGTCTTCTATAATTAATCTTCACCCTCAGAGGACGGCTGCTAACACGGCTGTTGTCATGGAAACTAGTGTAGAGCATGATGGGACGCTGCAGCGGACTCACGTCGCTGGCCAGCTTGGCTGCGTTGGTGGCGCTGATGATGTCGGGTCGGTCTGGCGCCGGGTTGTAGCGGTGGAGTTCCTCTCTGTCTTTCCTGTAGCTGATCTGAGATCAGAGTCACAGACAGGTGAAGGTATTAAAACTAATCTGTAGATTATCATCCAGGCTGTGATAGCGTGTGTTTGTGTTGCCGTGGAAACGGTGTGTTTACATGGCTCTGCTTCTTGGCGACCTCCATGGCGTGCTCCACCTCCGGCAGCGTCTTCATGCTGCTGTAGTCGCTCCTCCCTCTCTCACGGTTGAACTTCTCCTTGTAGGATTTCTGCAGAATGAGACGCAGTCTGTGATTGGC
Source organism: Brachyrhaphis roseni (assembly GCA_903066815.1). Classification (NCBI taxonomy): domain Eukaryota; kingdom Metazoa; phylum Chordata; class Actinopteri; order Cyprinodontiformes; family Poeciliidae; genus Brachyrhaphis; species Brachyrhaphis roseni. The sequence goes on along the minus strand of CAEFZY010021076.1, from coordinate 8,975 downwards.
TGATCAGAGATGACACAGTTTAACCGCCTGGAGACGCAGACAGAGGCGCCGATGTTACGCTCCAGTTGGTGAGGCATCGCTCAGTCAGGTGACCTGAAACCAGTAAAGCGTCAAACCTCCGTCCCAGTTTACCCAGTTTACCCACAGCAACCAAACGGCTGCAGCTCAGATCGGTTTTAACATGATTCACCTGAGAAATGAGCTGGAAGCAACGACAGACTGACAGCAGAGACTTACTGCTGCAGGAGGAAATGAATGAATGAAAAAACATTTTATGGTTTTTATATGTGATGATAGAAAATTAGAGCCAAAATAAATTATTATTATTATTAGTTGAATGAGATGTTCTCCTGCCTTTCAGATTGATAAATAAAATGTGTTTCTGTCACAGGAAGTCATAAATTATCACTTAAAATCTTTTAGATCAATTTATAAAATATCAAATATAGGTTTATTTCATAGATTGTAGAGATTTTTTTATTTAAAAATTTGATTTTCTTTCTCTCCAAACATTAATTAAAGGCTGGATTTTCTATATTTTAAATAAATGATTTCATGTAAAAATAAAACCTATTATTCCTATGTGAGCCTGAGCCGCTGGGCCGTGTTTCTGGGTTGGGGTCAGTAGGTCAGATCTGAGTCTCCAGGCAGCAGCAGCTGCTGTTTTCACACTTCTGCAGATAAAACAACACCAGAGCTCTGATCACACCCCCACCGGGGGCAGAGGGGCAAATAAAAGCCCCCCGTCTGCTCCACAGCGTTTTACCACAGACTCCAGATCGCTCTGGAAACTCGGTTCCTATCAGGTGATGCTTTTCCCCCGGGTGGCGCTAATGAGGCGAGGAGGTGGAGGTGGGGGGGGGGTTCATGTTTAATTAGCTGGAGTTTAATTAGGAAAAGATTCTGGACTGAAGCAGAATCGTTCTGCTAACATCCAGTCATGTTGATGTGGAGAAGATCTGTTACATCAGATCCTTTAAACCAATAAAATCAGGAATAATAATAAAAATAATAATAATAATAACCCAACAGAGAACAGGATGTTTATCAAATCTGATCCAGCAAAGTGAATCCTGCTGTAATCAAGACTTTAAATATTTATTGTGCTTACATCACTCATCGCCGTGGTAACCTCCTTGGCGAAGACGGTTTCGATGGTTTGGGGCATCTGGGCGTACAGACAGCGACCCGCCTCCTTCTTCCCCTCCTCCCTGTACGCTTTCTGCAACAAAACAACAATAAGACAAGAAGCTCCTGGAAGAGTAATTGACCTGGAAGATGCAGAACGGTTCAGTCAGAGCAGCAGATTTAAATTTCTCCTCGTTGAAATAAGAGACATGAAGGAAGCCGGTGAAACGTTACGTCGCTGCACAGCTGAGTTTGTTCCTTTGCATGTTGAGTTTCTTTGGTTTCAGGAAGCTGAGAGTACAGAGAGTGAACCAGATCCTTCCTACTGGCCTCCTTGTACTTATTCTGAAAAACAAAAGAATTAAATGACATGTTTATAATTTCATGTGCAGCAGCTGCTTTAGGTTACAGAAGCATTAAAAGTCTCATTTAAAACATTCTGTGTTACCCTCTGTAATTATATTTCCTAACCAACATCATCAGAATGAATAATGAAATCATATTTAATAGAAACACTGTCTCTCAGACAGTGACCAGATGTTTCCTGCCAGCGTTATAATTTGATCTAAATGTTTTTTCTTGGTTGTAACGAAGCAGATGAAGTTCCTGGATGTGAACTCGCCTCGTTATGCGTCTCGCTCATTTCTTTAACAAACTGAGTCTGCAGAGTTTCAGGCAGCAGAGAGAACAGAGAGCTGGGCAGATCCTCCAGGTCCTTCTTATACTGGGAGAACCACAGAAACACAAATAATAAATATAATAAATATACATTCTGTGAATGGCAGGTTAATGAAAACACATTAAAATGTCAGACTGTCTCACTTCACTGTGTATTTCTGAGATCTGCTTGACAAACTCCGTCTCTTTGGTTTCAGGCATTTGATGGAAAACAGTGCAGCTGATCTCCTGTCTGCCTTTCTGCTTGTATTTATTCTGCAACAAAACATAAAGTTAAACTGGTTATAAAACATTTTTAAACTCTGAACTGCCCTCCTTGACCCCACCTCGCTCTGCAGCTCCATCACGGCTTTGGCGAACTTCATCTCATCCGTCTGCGGCAGCAGAGAGAACAGGCTGGAGCTCAGATCCTTCTTACCTTCTCTGTATTTCACCTGCAGAAGGTAAACAAGTCAGTCGGCTGCAAACGTTTTAAAAAAATGTCCAAACCCCTTTGTTCTCAATGTTTTGTTATTTTGAGTTCAGACAGTCCAGCCCTGAGTTGTAAATATTTTCAGGTTGATGAGTTTGGTTCCAGATCAGAACCTCAGGAGGTTCTGCTGGTTTCGGACCGGTCCTCCTCTGTACCTCACTCTGCAGCTCTGTGGCTTCCTTTGCATGCTGAGTGTCCAGAGTTTCAGGCAGCTGGTGGTACAGACAGCTGCCCGTCTCCTTCCTGCTGGCCTCCTTGTATTTGACCTGGACAAACCATCATCAGTCGGACGTTCAGACAGGAAGTGGGACTCGGCTCCGGTCCGAGTCGTTCTCACCTCGCTCTGCAGCTCAGAAACCGTTTTAGCGAAGTTGATCTCGCTGGTTTCCGGCAGCTGGGCGTAGAGGCTGTGTGAGCGGCTCTTCATGCCGTCCTCTTTGTATTTGTTCTGCAGGAAAAAACAAAACGATGCAGAGAGTCAGGAACCTTTTCCACCAGCAAACAGAAACCAGGATGTGACCTTTGACCTCGCTCAGCAGGTCGGCCATCTTGGCAGCGAGCTCCGTCTCTGCAGTCTGTGGCAGCTGAGAGTAAAAACTAGACGACAGAAACTTCTTCCCGCTCTGCTTGTATTTATTCTGTAAAACAAACAGAAGTTCAAGAGCTCAGATCTGGACTTTAACTAAACACCTTTACTGAAGTAAAAGAACCAAACTGGATCAATTTAAACACATTAATGAGACAGTTTGACATGGTTGGAGTTCCACAGGGCGCTGACCTCAGACCACTTTATATAAAACACTGAAGATGATTCTCAGCTGTATTCTTTATTAAAATCAGATGATTCAAGAATTATTTGTGACTTTATCCTTCCAAAGAGAACATTAAAACCACAGCAGTGGCATTTGTTCAGGGTATTCTCTGTTTGTCTGCAGCTCCAGCTTCACTTACAGAAAAAAAAATCAGCTTTAAACTTTGTTTTTAAGTCGAACAACTGAACTCTGCATAAGGAATGATGGGAACGAGCTGCTCTGATGTTTTATGCTGAAATATTAAGGCTGAAAAGCAGAAGGGTGAATAATTCATGCGTTCACCTCACTCTGCAGCTCAGTAACGTCTTTAACGCGGCGAATCTCCAGAGTGTCGGGCAGCTGGTGGAACAGAGAGCTGCTGCTCTGCTTCCTGCTCGCCTCCCGGTATTTAACCTGCAGAGGAGACAGGAGCAGATAGTATCATAAAAGAATGGAAAAAATGAATTAATAAAATGAAACCAACACAAATACATGTGGCTTAATTCTACTTATTGACAAAGAAACAATTTATTTCTGGAACTAAACTCTGGTGAAACAATAAAGTAAAAATATGAATAAAAACATTTCTCTCTCGCCTCGCTGTGCGTCTCGCTCATTTCTTTAACAAACTGTGTCTGCAGAGTTTCAGGCAGCAGAGAGAACAGAGAGCTGGGCAGATCCTCCAGGTCCTTCCTGTACTTTGACTAGGACAGAAAGATAACACAAATATATTTAATAAACCTCTGATATTAAGAGGAATCCCTATATGAGGATACAAACAAAATAAAACAAATTATGAAGATTCATTAACTATTAATGTTGAAGAACATTTTTTATGTCAAAATTTAAAACATTTCATCCATCAAGTTCTGTAGGATTCTTTAACCCAGATGTAAATATGAAAACTTAGAGAGTGGAAACTGATTGATTGATTGATTGATTGATTGATTGATTGACAGACAGACAGACGCTGCGTGATGCGTTCAGGGTCGTCACCTGGCTCTGGATCTCGGCCGTCTCTCTGGCCCGCTGCGTCTCCTCCGTCTCCGGGAGGCGGCAGTAAAGGCTGCTGCTCATCTCCTTCTGCCCCTCCTCTCTGTACTTCACCTGAGGGAATCAACCAATCACAGCTGACTGCAGCGTCTCCATGGCGACGCCCACGGTGACCCGGCGGAGGGTTTACCTGGCTGTAAACGTCTCTCAGCTCCTTGGCGAGCTGCGTCTCCGTCGTCTCAGGAAGGCGGTGGAACAGAGAGACGCTGAGCGGCTGCTTGTACTTCACCTGGAAACATGGAGTGATGTCAGAGAGGAAGAGGAGCGATGAAGTGATGAAGATGAGCAATGAAGCTGCATACCTGGCTCTGTAGCTGCGTAGCGTCTTTAGCATGCTGCGTCTCCAGAGTCTCAGGAAGCTTCGAGTACAAACTGCTGGACGTTTCTTTTTTTCCTGACTCTTTATATTTCACCTGAAACACGACGGCAGGATTTAAAGCGACAGACACACATTTCAGCTTCAGTTTGACCTCAGAAACTTTTGGTTTACCTCACTCTGGATTTCAGAAACGGTTTTAGCAAACTGGGTTTCATTGGTTTCTGGGAGCTGAGAGTAAACGCTGACCGACTGGATCTTCTTCCCTCCTTCCTTATATTTGTTCTGAAGATTCAAAAGCAGGAAAATCTTTTATCATTTAACATGTCGTCACTACGTTACTGTTCAGGAAGATCAAACCTCAAGATGTGGACAACAGAGCCAGAAAGGAAACCCAGAGGTTCCTCATATCCGGATCATTCTGGGTCCTGAAGTTCTGTTCACACCAGACGGCCCGTTTGTTTGATCCGAACCAAAACTTATTTGTTTCTTTTGGTCCAGTTTGCTTTCACTTTGTGCTTTTGTGCAGCTGATAGTTTGTAAGCCAAGCCATGCAGGTGATGATAATTTGTCGGGTCAGAACAGAACCCAGACCCAGAAACTAAACAGACAACATGTTCTGACCCACAACATGCTGCGGCGTCGCTAAGTAGAGAACAGATACGATTCCGGTCCAATCAGAACCAGCAGCGCCAGCGTCACTGAAGGGCTCATTGTAACCATGACGACCAGCTACGGCGGCTCAGTTAGTCCAAAAAGACGTAAATGTCCTGTAGTTAGTTTGGTCTGTGTTCCCACCAGAACTGGACCAGCAGACTAAGACCAGCCCAGACTGTGGTTCTGGAAACAAACTCAGGTCCGTTTACAGAGAACCAAACAGAGCCTGCAGCCTGGGTCTCTAATACCGAGTCCAACGAGCTGCAGAGGAAGAACATTTCAGCCGTTTGGATCCAGAACCACAGATGAATCCAGACCTTCACTTATGGACGGGAGCAGAACCATCAGTACTGCAGACGAAACCCAAATCAACCCGACACCACAGAGTCCAGGAATCCTTACAGCCCACCTCTTCTGGTTGAAGGTCACGACCTCCAGACCGGATCGGAGCCAAACTGAAACCTGATCAGCATGAGGAAGGTCTGAACCGTACCTCACTCTGGATTTCTGAAACCTCTCTGGCAAACTGAGTTTCTGCCGTTTCAGCCAGCTGGGCGTACAGAGGGCAGCTCATCTCCCTCCTTCCCTCTTCTGAGTATTTTTTCTGTTGAGACGAAGATCCAGAGCGACGCAGTGAGTCCGTTTATCTGCTGGTTGAGTCAGACGGAGGAACAGGAAGGACAGAAACTCACGCGGCTCTGCAGCGCTGCAGCGTCTTTAACATGTCGGGTCTCCAGGGTTTCAGGCAGCGAGGAGTAAAGAGACGACGCCGTCTGCTCCTTCGCCGCCTGCTTGTACTTCACCTGATGGGAGAGACAGAGCAGTCAGCCTCCTTATCACCTCTGACCTCTGACCTCTAGCTGCTGCTGGGGCGTTCTCTGACTTCATTGGTCAGATTTATCAGCAGCAGACCAATCAAACGTCAGCATGTTTTAAGCTCTAAATGTATTTTTAAATCTTATCAGATGTTAAGCTGCAGGTTTTCACCTCGCTGTGCGTGTCGGCCATTTCTTTAACAAACTGCGTCTGCAGGGTTTCAGGCAGCAGAGCGAACAGAGAGCTGGGCAGATCCTCCAGGTCCTTCCTGTACTTCACCTGCAGGACAGGAGCAGCTGAGCAGAGAGGCAGAGAGCAGCAGCAGCTTTCAGAGAGCCGAGCCGAACCTCGCTCTGGACCTCCATCAGCTGCCGGGACCGCTGCGTCTCCGGCGTCTCACAGAGCAGTTGGTACAGAGACGACGAGTCCTTCTGACTGCTGTCCTTATACTTCACCTGCAGCAGCAACACGGTGACACTGAGCTCATCTAATCAATGTCTCTAGCATTAAATAAATCATAAAACCTGAGAGATTTTATACATTTAAGGAAAAAATAATGTTGAGGAAAAACTCCAGATGAACTGATAATGTTTAGCTTATTTTAATGCAGAAGAAGTAAAACCTCATTAAACCACGACAGCAGATTATGAGGAGAAATCCTGTGATTTATCCAGATGACATCATTGTATTTTTCTATATTCACATTCTGCTGTTTTACCTGCAGACCAACCAGCTGCTCACCTGGCTCTGCAGGTCGGTCACCTCTTTGGCCCGTTGGGTCTGCAGAGTCTGAGGAAGACTGGAGAACAAGCTGGACTGCAGCTGCTTCAGGTCCGACTGATACTTTACCTGACAGACGACAAGCAGGCGGTAAGAAACAAGTCAGGCTGGTCCACACAGCATCACCTTCTAGAGTCAGTTTAATGTTAAACATCTCATTATGGAAGCTGGTAAAAATAATAAATTACAATAAGACAGTCAGAAACAAATTACTGTAAAACCATGAAGGTTCTCTCTGGGTACTCCAGCTTCCTCTAGGCTAAAACATGAGTGTTAGGTTAGTTAGCCTCTCTAAATGTGTGTGTGTGTGTGTACCTGGCTCTGCATCTCAGAAACCTGCTTAGCATGTCGGGTCTCCAGAGTTTCTGGCATCACAGAGAAGAAGCTGCTGCCGTCCTGCTGCCGGCCAGAAGTTTTGTACTTGATCTGAAAACAGAGTTTAACCATCTGAACCTGCAGCAGCGTCTCCTCTTCATCACAGCCTCAGCTCTTCATCACAGCCTCAGCTCTTCATCACAGCCTCAGATCTTCGTCACAGCGCTGCTATGAAGAGCTGAGGCTGTGATGAAGAGCTGAGGCTCTGATGAAGAGCTGAGGCTCTGATGAAGAGCTGAGGCTGTGATGAAGAGGACGGACTCGTTCGTAAGGATCCAGAAGTTTCTGCTCTCACCTCGCTCTGCAGCTCAGATGCGGCTTTAGCCAACTTGATGTCGCTGGTTTCTGGCAGGTGAGAGAAAACGCTCTGAGAGAGAAGCTGCTTCCCCTCCGCTGTGTATCTGTGCTGCAGTCAGAGGAACATTATTAATTATTATTATTATTAATAAATACAGGACCAGCTGTCATCCTGAAGATGTTTTCACTCTTTTCCATCATGTTTCCTGCCTTATTATTGTTTTTTATTTTAATTTCATATCCATCCATAGTTTTTAGCAAATTAAACCCTTAATCAACTTCTGGAATAAATTTCTTACATTTTAATCAGAAACAAACAAAATACTGAAAAAATATTCCATTATTTTATGAAGAGCAGATAATTTTTACCAGTTTGGATCAATAAAAGTGCAACAGCAAATAGAACTATAAAATCAGAAGATAAATTTGATCCATATAATCTAAGTCAGTTTCCACTGCATGTATTAAAGTTTATTAAAGTTTATTTGGTGTTTGATATTTTGTTGTTTGTTCCTGAACAGATTCAGATTTTTACCACACATTAAAAGTTGATATGGATTTAAAAACATTTATTCTACATGTTATGCATCTTGGATCCATTTTGAACTGTTCCTGGTTCCTCTGGATGTCAGTTTGTCAGTGATCAGGTGACTTTAAGCTGATTTCTGCTGTTTGCTCGTACTTGACTCTGCATGTGGCCGACCTCGCGGGCGAACTGCGTCTCCAGAGTTTCAGGAAGCTGGTGGTAAACTGGACACTGCAGCTCCTTCTTCACTCCTTCTTTATAAAGTAGCTAAAAGAGACAAAGTTATCCATCATAGCAGTGATCATCAGTCCCCTTAATTGATTTAATTCAAGTTAAAAAGCCCAACATTATCATCAGGAGCTGCAGAGAGTCTCCAGCAGCTCGTCGTTGTACCTGGCTCTGCAGCTGCGTCGCCTCCTTGGCGTGTTGCGTCTCCAGAGTTTCAGCCAGTCGCTGGTACAGAGACGATGAACTCTGCTTCTTACTGGCCTCTTTGTATTTTGCCTGAAGAGTAAAAACAGTTTCAGCTCAACAGTTTCCTCTGAACCATCTTGATCCTCTTTATTTTTTTCTCCTGTGGCTTCAGACTAAAGAAGAACTGAGAAATATCCAGTTTGCAGGTTTAATGTAGCTGTGAGGGCAGAAACGACGAGGTTCCTCTGGGATGTTGGTTCAGAGGATGGAGATGTTCCCACCTGGCTCTGCAGCTCCATCAACTCTTTGGCTCTCTGGATGTCCAGAGTCTCAGGAAGCAGAGAGAAAAGAGAGACGCTCAGATCCTTCATCCCGTCTGCTTTGTACTTCACCTGGTCAAAGAGAATCACTCATTAAGCTTCAGACCAGCAGAGGGACAATCACAGATTAGAGACAGGAAGTAGAGGTGAGCAGACAGGAAGTGGAGGTGAGCAGACAGGAAGTAGAGGTGAGCAGACAGGAAGTGGAGGTGAGCAGACAGGAAGTGGAGGTGAGCAGACAGGAAGTGGAGGTGAGCAGACAGGAAGTGGTGGTGAGCAGACAGGAAGTGGAGGTGAGCAGACAGGAAGTGGAGGTGAGCAGACAGGAAGTGGAGGTGAGCAGACAGGAAGT